>NQII01000276.1:252695-308647 GCA_002778355.1 Clitarchus hookeri | reverse complement strand
GTTTCAACATTTCTGCCACTCTTTCCGCGACGTTGCAGGGTTTCATTTCCCCTCGCCTAATTAGGGAATACAACGATACGGTGAGGTTAATGATACCCTGTTGGCGTTGGTGACTTATCTTTTATTCACCTTGCTAGAACTCATGACTGCACACAAAAACTACCGCAACATATATAACGTAAAATACAATAAATAAAATTTTAAGCAAACCTGAAAAAAATTTAAAAAATATTAAACACATGAGAACGCACTACGAGTAATATCTTTATGTCCATAGTCTTTGCTTTCTTTAGTCGTGTTGCTCTTTATTATTTCAGAGCATATTAGTAAAAAAAAAAAAACCAGTAAATTAATTATTATTAGTTAAACAAGATAATCGCACCAATTTTCTGGCACGTGTGTCGACCACATCTCGCCAACACCACACGGAACGAAGGTTTGTAAACAAATGGCCGCTCTACTTNGATATTAGTAAAAAAAAAAAAAACCAGTAAATTAATTATTATTAGTTAAACAAGATAATCGCACCAATTTTCTGGCACGTGTGTCGACCACATCTCGCCAACACCACACGGAACGAAGGTTTGTAAACAAATGGCCGCTCTACTTTCACCTTGAGCGTGATCTTGTGAGTATGCAAGAAACATTGAAATCAAAGTACGTTAGCATCACGTCATTAATAATTGGCATAATAAGATACAAGTCTTTTCGAAACCCATTTGTAAGCGATAAATTAACAATTACGTTAAAACTTTAGAACTATTTCCTCTCTTTGTGCTGGCAACCTAACGGCATAACTGTATCCGCGCTCGCCGCTGTTTGTAATGTTATATGCATGTAGCTAACGGCTAGGGTGTTTTTTCAAATGTTGATTTTAAAAAGTTTCTTCCCGTCGTGAACCGACTATAGTCACATATGTGCAGGGAAGGTACAAGCAGAGAGCATACAAGTAGACAGTTGTAACTCAAGGTTATAACGAGAGATCCTTATCCTATTCATTTGTTTGCTGAAGTAAGCCGAAGTATTTTCTATAGTACTGCTAACTTTAGAACACAGAGTAAAATACACATTCTCACTTTGTTATGTTGGTGGTATTGTGGAAAACTCGCCAGCTGTTTTTTTTTTTTTAAATATTGTGATTGGTCTATGTTTCCTGGGCATCTCCTATCCACAGTTATTCCATATCAGAAATACATTTGAGAGAGTATAAACTGTAACCTTGAAGGTGACATGTTACATTACAACGAGTTGTATGCGTATATTCATGAAAATACACGTGATACGAATAAACAGACGTGAACGGCACCTACACAAAGCAGTCTGTGCTACCACCATCAAAGTTAAAATATGCAAATCAATCATGAGATTATACAATATCTAAAGAGGGACACTGCATGAGTTTACATTGTTTATTTATGTTATATGAATATATTATATATTTTGTTTAAATATGTAATAATGTTTTTTTAAATGCCGAAGATGTTAGAACGTTGAACTTCGTCTTCGGGCAGACTTCGGGTATCTTCGGCAAGGTTTAGTTTTCGCTATTCGAGTTACGAGGGCCTGGGTACAAGCATCTCCCCCTCCCCGAGAAAGTGGAGGAAGAGATGCTTGTCCACCCTTTGTTATTTCATTTGAAGAGGCTCGCCTCTCCACCCACGCCACCGTAACAGTAACAGCCAGCCGAGATTTCCCAGCAAATCCAGTACCCATAATGACTTCCCCCGCTCCATGCCTGCACAGGGGGTTGGGGAGGGAGGTAGCAGTGAGACCGCTGCCTAGGTTAATACTACTGAAGGTGATTCGGAAAAAACGCAGGGTTGGCTGAAGTCTGGACGAAGATTTTGCATCCACAACCAGGCTTTTGGTATAACTAAAGTGTATTCCGAAAACCCATGAGTTTAAAGTCGCGTAGGTCTGAGGTGTGTGTGCCAGTTGTGTGGAACGAAGTGGAGGTAAAGTAGTGAACATGAGTTGTGCAACTACACAGAGGACAGCCAAGAGCAAGAGAAAATATCGTACTTGTACCAAGTATATACGTTTAAACATATAATGCAGTCAACTTTCCCTGCGATAATTCTTTGTCTCTAATGCCGTATGGTGTAACCACGGAGTACTAAGAACACAAAGGTGAAACATCTGCTTATTCCGCAAACTGCAGACGCACACGCGAGTAAAATGGCGTTACTGACCAGCAACATGTCAGAACGCCGTTCGCCAATCAGCGCCTGGCAAATAGCTTGCAAGTCGGCATCCCGGCTCAGCAGGGATTCTTCCACAGCAAACGGTAACCAACCAGGCATAAGGCCCATTCTCGCACAGCCAGTGTGAGAACTGGGTACGACCTCATCAAAGGAAAATACACGCCATTTCGTATCTGCGTGTTTATCTACTCTGTGTCGAAGCTAGCGCTTGCTATGTAAAGTGGTTGTCCGGTCTAGACGATCTAAGCCAGCGTATTTCGTTTGGAAAGGCTCTACGGAAGACCGTCTCGGTACAAAAAGAAAACCGGTCTTCGTAAGTCACGCCAACTAAGACAGTAATTTATGGCTCACAGCTGGGACTCCGTTAATCGCTAATCTTGCTCGCGAGGAGGCTGATTCCCAGAGGTTGTTTAATAACTCGCGAAAGGCGGTGGGCTACAACCGCACCTTGTACCTAGCCCCGGGAGGGAGGGGGGCGTTCGGCAAATACAGCCAGAAAAGAAACACATTTAAAAAAAAGCACCATCATCGGAATCGCTCCAGAGTGCGGGAAGATTTTTGGGTAACATTTTATTACAGAGTAACCTCGTTGCAGTGTTTCCCGCAGCAATTGCAGAGAAACAAAACACGCGAAGCAGTTTAACGGTTTCAGCGTATAACGGACCGTGGGACTGGTTTAAAATGATTAACTTTTCTAAGGCAGAAGTAAAATTCTACCGAAATTACAGACTTCGTAAAGTTTTTGCAACCGTTGGTAAATTAGAATTATTTGAACACCGGGTGAAATAACACCTTGTGGCTATTAAAGTTGAGGCTTCGCATCGTACTGTTCTGCACAGGTAGGCTGGCAAAACGGTCGTGATGAAAGCGGAGTCCAAACTATTTGGCCCAAACTGGTGCTCGTAAATTGATGTAAATACATATTATTTGTTTCCTTTTATACACTGATGCTATACGCGCTAAGGACACGCGCCAATGTTCTCCTTCAATGCGAACGTAAAACTGTTTGAGTAAGATCGCATTCACTGCAGCTGGACGGTACCGAACCCATGACTGATCGATAGGGGCAGTGATATTTCGCGAAAAGATTTCAAGACAAGATAGAGTCCAAGCCACTGTAGGGTCGTCCAGCTTATTTGATTGGCTAAAAAATGTTCTGGCCCGTGTTAACTGTTTGCACACGAATCACGAAGGTACAGTGTCGGAGTTACTGAGTCCTGAGTGGCTTGATCAAAGACGGACACGGCACCAGCAGCCAATGTAGGTATACCAACAGCTGAGGTGTGTATATAGTATTAAAGTATACTGTGTGCTCCGATTTTTACGTGAAAAGTCACTGGCCCTACTGATCGAATGCAAGTAAGATGCGCTGCCACCACACAGAGGTCAGGTGTCAATCGGCACTGCTCCGGCTTACTCGCTGCTCGAGGGTGACGTCTCGAAGATCGCGGCAACCGAGGACCCCACCCACTCTATGCCGGAGTATCCCGTGATACAGTGGTAACGACACGACGTTACCACCGGCCATCGGTCTTTGGATAGTTGTGGCCGACGCCACTGTGTATGCTCTAGTAAATACATTCTTTCGACTAGTATGCATTGGAGGTTAGTTTAGGTTGAGATAGTTTTAAAACTGTAAAAACACGCATTCTTCATAGGCGTGCGCACCGGGTGGTCCAGGTGGGCCATGTCCCTCCCCCCTAATGAAGGCATTCAACATGGCAATTTCACCAATTTATCGGTCACCAACCAGGTACTTATGTAATAAACACGTGTAATCAAAGTGTGCACATTTCAAATTAGTTGAAACTACTTGTGTATAGCAAATCATTAAAAAATTTTATGACAATAGTTCTTGGAACAGAATGTAAAAGTGTGATACATATCGGAGAACCGTTTACACAGCAAGAATAATTTAATGTGCGGGTTTTCAAGACACGGCGTCATCTATAAATGTAATTGGCATTTCATGATTCGGTTAATTCAGTTGAGACGATGTTTGCTTGGTCAGAGTTTTGCTAGAAGACATTTCTTGTTGGTAGAATACGTTGAAAAATAATGGGTGTAAACGCACATAGAAGTAATGAAGTATGAATAGAAGTAATAAAGTAAGAAAAGCATCCGCATCCCGGTTTTATACCCTCCCCCATTCCCAAAAAAAATTTACAATGGTGACATGGAAATGTCTTGTAAATGTTTTAAAACTTAAATAAAGTTTTATATTAATTTTTTTAAATATTCATTTTATTTATTAAATTTAATATTGTTTTCTAAAAATATGATGAGACAGTGCCTGCCTCCCATGCCAAGAATCTAATGTCTAAACCTCTACCTGCATTGGAAAATGACCACTTACCCCTCCACCCTCCAGCCGAAAGTCTACTACTCGGCCAAGGCAAGTGTGCAGCCAGGGAGGTGCGAGACTTTGGCGCTAGTGTAGCTGTTGAGAGGGGAAGAAGAACGGCGGCGTGTACGGGAGTTTCAGCGCCGTTAGCTGTCTGCAAGAGTGCGTGTACGCCTTTCACAGAAACTTATTGCCGAAGTCTCCTTACAACAGGAAAATTGCTCTCTTAATTTCAAACTGTTACAAGTTTCCTAGGCGGCGGAACCTCTCATTTAACAGTATAAAATATTTTACGGCGCGCAGAATCACATTAAGATCAAAATCACCTTTAGAAATATTTTTTTTACTCATTCGTTTTCTTTTCTTTCCAGGCGTGCGCCATTTATCCCAACTTATCACCTTGTTTTCCTTCTTTTATTAGTTTGCGTATGGCTCGACCGTTTCAGCTTGTTTAGTAGCATGACATATTGGGCGAAGAAGCATTTTCCTTATCACAGAATTAATGACGTTCTTAATATCTTCTCTGTACTTACTGTGTGTTGTTTGGTTGGTTTATTGGATCCTGTAAATTACAGCCACTTT
Organism: Clitarchus hookeri; assembly: GCA_002778355.1. Taxonomy (NCBI): domain Eukaryota; kingdom Metazoa; phylum Arthropoda; class Insecta; order Phasmatodea; family Phasmatidae; genus Clitarchus; species Clitarchus hookeri. The sequence goes on along the minus strand of NQII01000276.1, from coordinate 303,517 downwards.
CATTAGAATCCTTTTTTTAAACTGCGAACATGTATTTGTCTATTGGTGTATGCACAATAATGCAAAGCGTAAACACTGAGGGATAAAACTCAGCCTACACGGTAGCATTAACACGGCGGCGTGAATTAGCCACACTGTGCCACGATTTATGGTGTTATGGTCATTGGTCACATGCGACTAGTTAAGGAAGTATTCGAGTTCAAAAAGTCAAAGAATTCGATTCCTAGGAGTTCTCGATATATCTAGAATTGCAGCCAAAGCATTCGAATAGTTGTATTCGAATACTTTTATCAGAGTGATCTAGCCGAGTGGTGATTTATCAGTACTCAGTACTCACGTCTTGCACGAGTACTCGAATTCTCGTGCAGAAGTAACGCCGTTTGTTCCACGCTTGTCCGCGAATGTTTGCTGACATAATTGTATTTTGCAAATTTAATACTTATTTTACTGTAGTGTAAGTATTCCTGTGGTTTTCGTCGTCCATTTGTATGAAACAATAAAGTTTTAAAAAGTTTTCTTCAGTATTAAAAGTAGTGTTTCGTGTCTATTGTTCACGCCTAAGAAATTATTTGGATTTTTTTTATTGCATTTTGTATAAATGCTTGAAATCGGCATCCGCCACCCCTCGACTGCATCTTCTCATCTTAATATAATAATGCGAAAGGNGGGGGGGGGGGGGCATTAGAATCACGTATTCTAATAGACTGATGCCAACTCGGAACTGAACAGCTCTCGAATACAAGATGTGAGTGAAAGTTCTCGATTATTACAAGTATTCGAATATAAATTATTCGATTCCTGGGGAATATTCGATTCTGTCCATCATTGCATGCGACCACACACAGCCGAGCGCTTTATCTAATCCTAGATAAGTAAGGATAAGCAAGAGTGAAGGGAGAGAACGGTGGGACCTTGTATATTCATTCTAATATTTTCCAGATGCACACTTCGCTTGGTCGAGTAGTTGAACCGCTACTGCAAAGGAACTTAGTGGCCATGAGGTCAATTCAAGCCGTTAAGTCGCGAATTAATTTACGGGCTTAAGTGTTGCAATCGTTTGATTTTTTGATGGCCGCAGTTCTTGCGTGGAGTGTGCTTGTCGCAATCAGTGAGCAGTGCGCTGGCGTTTGTTGACGACAGCATCAACCATCCACCAATTAGAGGAGCAGAGACACATACAAATCTGAATTCTCCCGGGGAAGACGCTCAAACAACTGGACTTTGATTCCTTCCTGTGTACAGCACTGGGAATAAATATCCTTCAAGTTCAGCTTTATCATGGGTATGGCCACCTATTTTTCGTCAAGAGATCTACGAGTAGGCCAGACTACAACACCTTACGTGTACACTTGCAACTTGTTGTGGTTGTTGGCCGTGTATCGTTGTGAGAAGACATTTCTTGCCTGACTGAGCTAATTAGAATAAAGTTAATCCGATACTGAACGTCCGTTACTGGCGAGCAGACACCTCAGACAAGTGCAAACTAAAATCATCCAATCACGGGAGTGAATCTGAAATAAAGTATTTTGAAGTACAACTGGTCTTGAAATATTTTCACAAAAAACAGGTGCCTCTAATTATGGGCACGAGGAACTGAACGGGTTAGAGCCGACTGTGATCAGGAGCGGACATAGATCCGGATTTTCGACATTTGGGAAACGTGACAGGCGTAACAGATACACGGTAAGTTTCCTCGGAGTGCTCCTGTCCACTACCCCCTGCTGCATTCCCTCGCTCCTCCATTGTGGCAATTCCCCTATTCTCGTGACGATTGACGTCCCCTTCCGGGTTCTCTCATCCCATCAGCCTTCACTGCGGTATCAAAGAGTAGATAAATACAGATACGAAATAGCGTGGCGGTTTCTTTGGTGAGGGTATACTCATTCGCTGATTGACTGCGCGAAGCTCTGGGGACGAACCTTGTGTCTGATTGGCTACTGCGTGCTGCGAAAGGTACTCAATCGGCTAGGCAGCCGGCTGACAAGAAGGTTATCGAGCGCGGATTGGTGAACGGCGTTCCGACATGTTGTTGGCCAGTGACGCCATTTTGCTAGTATGTGCGGCTGAAGTTCGCGTAATAAGCGCCTGTTTCACCCCTGCATTCTTGAGTACTGTGTGGAAGTAGTATCCTCCTTTACACAAGATGTTTGCAATAAATTCTGCCCAGTAAGAAGTGCTGTAGTGAATTTCTGTACGCCAATGCTCTCAAACATGACTTATTTCACTAAAATAATGAAAATAAATGTAATCGCTTCGATGTATTGTGTAAAAAATTATGATAGTTTTTTGGTAAATATTAAATTATTTGTTAGTAGCTACTAATCTTTTTAATGTGATTTATAATTAGTAAGAATCCTGTAATAGCTAGGATGCGTTTTTTTCATCACAAACAAAATTTTGCAGGGTAAATTCACAAGGTTATTTCCAGTGTTGATTTAGGATATATTATTTCAATTTATCAACACTCAAATTAAATTTTAAAAAACTAGTTGATTCAGAAGTATCGTAAAATTCGTGCACGTTGTTCGAATTTCACTAACAAGCGTCGTGACTGCGCCATGTTACCTGATTTCTGAGCTCGTGTTCAAAGGCCGCGTTATTGACGAACATTCGAGAAGGATTGCAAATCGCGTCACTTAAAACAATGGTCTCGGCCATTGAACGAAAGGAACGGGGTAAAGGTCAAATAACCAATAAAACTTCCTTGGGAAACATACGTTAAAAAATAAATTAAATCAAAATTCGGGCTAAAAAAGCTACAATATTTAATATTTTTTTTATTTCCGGGTCTTGATATTTTCTTTTGCACTTTATCATCGTGCTAAACTTCACAGCCATGTAATAAAAAACGTAACATTCAACTGTTCAAACGTTGCTGGTCCCGTAAGAAGCTATCTCCTTCTTCGACTTGACCTCACGAAATCTGGCACCAGAAAGCTACATATCCGTCACTGCTACCAAAATGTTATGAGTCACGTTAACGACACTACATTCACGTACGTAGATAAAACCGTATATATGTTTAAATTCTAGATGATCAACGCAAATGCTTTAAATTATAGTGTCTTTTCTATAGCATCCGGGGAACAGCTTACACAGTATCATAGCACAGGTTGACATCACCGTGAGATGTTGATGAACATTTCTAGTTTATAGGGAGGTAAACAGTACGTCTTAAGTTCATAGAAGTGAAATGGCACTTCATTTCCTTTAATGTTGGTGTACCCACTCTCTGATTGGCTGCACATGGCTCTGGGAACGGGCCTTGTGTTGGGTACCGCGTGTTGCGAAATGTCCCATGTTGTCTGGACCGCCGGCTGGCGAGTAAGTTGCCAGGCGATGATAAGCGAACGGCGTTCCGAAATATTGCTGGTCAGTGACGCCATTTTGCTGGTGTGTGAGGCTGCAGTTTTCGGTATAAGTGGCTGTTTCACCAATGTACTTTCTTACTTTGTGGTGCAGCTGTGGCATTCAGTTTACATTAAATTAATTTGCGGCCAGGGATTTTTTTAAAAGGTTAATTTAAAAAGTGTTTTAATTATGTTAATTTTACAGAGATGAAGCAGCCTGGTTACTTGCCAGTCGGCTGTATACAGTCTATATAGAATATTACAATGCACGCAGTAGCCAATCAGATTTAAGACCCGTTTCGAGATTCTCGTGCAGCCAATTAGACAATGCGCACACCCACGTCAAACGAACCGCTACTCAATTTCGTATCTTAGTTTTTATCTACTTTCTTATTGTGATATAGGCCTACCTCGAAATTTGTCACTACATACTATTTCATCTTGAATTGTTGAATTCCCTAAACGTGCAGTGGTTTTAATTCGCCGAACTAGTTAACAGGAAATTAACCCCAAGAGAGGCCACGGTGGTGTAGTGGTTAGACTGCTTGCCTCCCACCTAGATGAACCGGGTTCGATTCCCGGCGGGGTTGCTCCCGGATTTTCGCATGTGAGAATCGTGCCGGGGCTCTGCCGTTTTCCCCGCCCTTTCATTCTGGCACTGCTATATACTCACCTCAAAATACCCTCATCGGCTCTCAAGACATCGATGTTAAGAACCGCTCAAATTTCTCCACACTACTCCACTCTACTCCATTAACCTCAAGAGGACCGCTGTCACACAGCAAAGGGTATTCTTCTTCAATGTCTGGCTGCGAACCCTCGTGCGTGTTTGTGTCAACTGTCTGTGTGTCAACTGTCCTATCGCTTCCTTTGCGACCTTCAATTGATAGTTAAGATGCAAGAAGTCTCCCGAACGTTCCCAAATATGGCTACGCATAACAGTGCTTCGTGTGTCGTTAGCGTTTTTGACACACTGTAAAATAAAAAATGCCCAAATGCCGACACATACATTTCTCGTTGAATTAGGTCCACTACGTAAAATAAGACAGGTTTTACGAGGAAGAAATTCTGAATGGAGCTCGTCTAGATGGTGGAGTTATAATTTACTGACGTTTCCTGTTTCACTTACGACGGGACGCTCGTAAAACGTGTCCATTCGAGCCTTCACAGGAGCTATGAGCACGAGTCAGAACGTCGACGTAACAGGAAACCCTCATAACATGCGAAGGCTTTTTTTGAATGTCCTTTTGCAACCTCTTGCGGAGAGAAATTTTTTTGTGATACTGAAATTTACGCATCTTTACCATGTGTAGTATTCCACAGTTTATCATTCTGATGCCTGTTCAAAACAGAACCAGTGCCATTTCCGTTGAATGCGCGCAAAACTTATCTTTGGAATAATTTTTCTCAGCTTTTATAGGACAACTGTTTGGCATAATTAACATATATTCATTAAGCGTTAATGTTTATTTTAACAATAACTCTTCCAATGTCTCACTTCGACGGAAGAAGAAAATTTAACTGTTTGAAGTTCTTCACATTGGTGAATAACAACACACCTTTCAGTTAACCAAGTCAATATACATTTCTGCGCTGAGAATTTGTTAGACATCATCGCACTTTACTTCGCCTGAATACTGGACATGGCGCGAAAAACGCTGTAACTCTTTCTCTGAAGTCTAATTGCGGTTTCATCACACTTTTTGAATCAAACGATTGAAAATTCACCCAATAAATTACGTGCTTGTTTGTTTCCCAAACATGCCATGTATCACAAGTTTTCACATAAAAGTACCTTACGTTTGATTAAATTGAACTTTTGCTAAGATTATATATATAAATTATAATATTTCTTTTATAATTAGTTTGAATAAAACAGGGATAAGATAGGTGTGTAAGAAATGCCCAGTAAGAAATAGGTTTTATACAAAAAAATTTTACACTGAGTGCGTAAGCATATGGCGCGCCGTCTCTTTGGTGTAATGTTCTAGACTCGGTTAAGCTATGTTTGCATGAGGCGGAGAAATATCGTTGAAGGGAAAATTTAGCAGGGCTTCAGAAAAGTGTGAAGTAACCGTGAATGGCAAATACTTTCACCAACCTTTGAAAAAAAAATTTACGTCTATACCTGCCTATTACTACACTCGGCTCTCTTCGTCACGTAACCTTGCGCAACATGGGCCGCGGTGGATGAGCGGTTAGCCTGCTCGCCTCCCACCTAGGCGAACCACGCTCAATCCCCGACCGGGTCACCGGATTTTCGCTTGTGGGAATAGTGCCGGACGATGTCTCTGGTCTGCAGGTTTTCTCGGGGATCTCCCGTTTCCCCTTCCCTTTCATTCTGGAGTCGCTCTATACTCACCTCAATCACCCTCATCGGCTCTCATGACCTCACTGTTAAGAGTCACCCAAATCTCTTCACTCATTTGCGCAACATGAAAGCCACACACGCAATGCTCGAAAATATGGCAGCACGCTGTTCAGAAACCATTTTCAAAAACAGGGCTGAAACTTCGAAAGTTCAACAAGTTGTACAATCCACTGAGGTAGGATCTAGCTGACTAGTCAAAGTTGACGCTATTCGCCTCCCTGTGATATGATATGCAGGAAGGATCATAGGGTCTAAGTTACCTTTCTGGCGCACACTATGGGCGGCTTGGTTGTTGAATAGGGTAAACAATAATGTAGTAACTTGGTGTTTCAAATGTACTTGGTTATATTTTTGGTAATAAGAATACAAACATAGCTATTTACTCCGAGACGGTACCTTGCGAACTGGGAACCTTAAGGGCTGATTAAAGTACTCGGGCTAACGTTTCTGACGCCGTGGAGAGTGCTAGGCGCCGGAATGTCTCTGAGCGATGGCGCTGGTACTTAGCTGCAATGGTAGTTATGGGTGTTCCGACGGTAGGTTGAGGTCTGGNATACCTGCCTATTACTACACTCGGCTCTCTTCGTCACGTAACCTTGCGCAACATGGGCCGCGGTGGATGAGCGGTTGGCCTGCTCGCCTCCCACCTAGGCGAACCACGCTCAATCCCCGACCGGGTCACCGGATTTTCGCTTGTGGGAATAGTGCCGGACGATGTCTCTGGTCTGCAGGTTTTCTCGGGGATCTCCCGTTTCCCCTTCCCTTTCATTCCGGAGTCGCTCTATACTCACCTCAATCACCCTCATCGGCTCTCATGACCTCACTGTTAAGAGTCACCCAAATCTCCTCACACATTTGCTTAACATGAAAGCCACACACGCAATGCTCGAAAAGATGGCAGCACGCTGTTCAGAAACCATTTTCAAAAACAGGGCTGAAACTTCGAAAGTTCAACAAGTTGTACAATCCACTGAGGTAGGATCTAGCTGACTAGTCAAAGTTGACGCTATTCGCCTCCCTGTGATATGATATGCAGGAAGGATCATAGGGTCTAAGTTACCTTTCTGGCGCACACTATGGGCGGCTTGGTTGTTGAATAGGGTAAACAATAATGTNGGTCATAGGGTCTAAGTTACCTTTCTGGCGCACACTATGGGCGCCTTGGTTGTTGAATAGGGTAAACAATAATGTAGTAACTTGGTGTTTCAAATGTACTTGGTTATATTTTTGGTAATAAGAATACAAACATAGCTATTTACTCCAAGACGGTACCTTGCGAACTGGGAGCCTTAAGGGCTGATTAAAGTACTCTGGCTAACGTTTCTGACGCCGTGGAGAGCGCTAGGCACCGGAATGTCTCTGAGCGATGGCGCTGGTACTTAGCTGTATTGGTAGTTATTGGTGTTCCGACGGTAGGTTGAGGTCTGGTGAGTTGGGTGGCCTTTCACATGTCCGTTCTAGTTGGCATGGTGGACTCCGCTAGCTTCCTTCTCCGTTCTCGATGACGGCTCTCCACGACGGACTGTTCTGGGGTTCTCTTCACGGTGATGTCACGATTGACTCACTGACTGATTGACTGATTCCCGCTCGGTATCGCACTTCGCATCCAGACTTGGTGCTCCTGGCAAGCTCCCACCTGACCGTCAACTTCCGGTGCCGTCTATATTCCTCTCGGGGTGGCGCTCCTAGTTATGGGGCAGCCACTTGACTCCCTGGCTCGGTCTCGCGCTTCGCGTCCTGATTTGGCGATACGACTGTTCTATTCCCGTCGCACGACTGAATAATCTCGCGTCTCGGCATGGCGCTCCTGTCTGTCGCCTCTCGGCGCGGGTTACAACTGACTCTACATCACTGGTTCTGCCGGGGTCCGATCCCCGGCCTCAATGAACTGACTGACTCGACTGACTCCTACATCACGGACCCGACTGCCGCCTCTCAGTGCGGGGATACTACAACTGAGTGACCTCCGCCTCGCGGCGAGGCATCAGAACAACTCCTAACTTCCATCATGTGTCGGGACTCTTAACCGCGCCCTCCCCCAGATCCTCACATGTGTCGCACTAGTTGGCGGGTATGAGGGGGGAGGGGGGGCTCTAGCTTACCTCTGCATTATCTGGGCACGTGTTAATGCTTTCATTCTTGTTGCTGGTGGAGGGGTAGGCGGTCCGCAGTATAACTGCCAGCTCTGTCAGCCCTTCTCCCGTGGCTAACTAGCGTTGTGTCGGCGAAACTCAGCTTACCTCCGCATTTATTCGGTGCATGTCCAAGTTCTCACGCGGTTTTGCTCGGGCAGGCAGGGGGGAGGGGACCAGCGGCACAGCCTTGACACGGGTTAACTGCTTATCCGTCCTCTGAGGCCGGCCTGTCCTCGCAGCACATGGCAATGTGTGGCACATGTACTGGTGGCCTCTATCGAGTGACGAAGGGGGGTGGAGGTGGTGGCAGGAAGGGGTTGTCAGTGGCGCTACTAAATACTAACAATGCGGAATGCGGCTTGCGTCAAAGTGACAATAGGGTATCAGCATTCTTAAGCTAAACTCCTCCTACCAATTACGTCACAACCAATCAAAACCAAGGGGTGAATCAGGAAAAGGAAGGGGGCGAGTAGGGTGGACAGGATTTCGAACTGGGGGATAGCAGTGTCTGGACCTATCTTCTCTAGGTGGCGAGCTAACGGACGCGAGTTCGTAGTTGGGTAAGACCCTTTTCTTATTATTCTTCTTGGACTTCCTTCTCGCCCTTATTCTCTGTAGACCGAGCCCACAAATGTTTTAGTAAATATATTTTTATTTTAAGTCTTATAACTTTTTGCAACACAACAATATGTTATAGCGAAAACTTTTATTGGAGTGCTTACAATAATACAGGCAACTTATTGAAGAAAAAAATAAAGACTTGTTATATTCCCTTATATAAAGTTTACGTTTTAATTTGCCCTGATTTAAGATGCACAATTTTTATTTGCACAGTACGATAAGAGAGGACGAGATCGTTGCATAATATCGTTTTCAGTCATTTCAAAATGTAATCTGACTATCACATGAATACACGCCATTAGTCCCATAGCAACATTTAACGCTCCACGTGATACTCAGAGTACTTTAAGGGGTGTACACTTACGTGTGAGTCAGCGGTGAAAAGGATTTCGAAAAATGTTTCTTTGCGTATGAACCGCTTTAACGCACGGTCATTTAATTCTTCTGAAACTTCATTATATTGAAGAGTTCGTATTGAAGTTCATCTACTATAAGATTGTTGGAAAAGATGCTAAAAATGTAATAAATATTTACCAAAAAAAGTGTTATTTGTATCTTCAGATACGCGTGTTTTCCAAGATTATATGGTGAGTTTCTTTTGATTACTTCTCCCTTCATGGGGCCGCGGTGGCGCAGCGGATAGCACGCTCCCCTCCTACCAAAGAGAACCTGGTTCGATTCCCGGCAGAGTCGCTCCTGATTTTTGCCTATGGGAATCATGTGGGACGATGCCACTGGTCAAAATGTTTTATCGGGGACCTCCCGTTTCTCCCTCCTCGCATTTCGGCGCTGTGCCATACTCACCTCACTTTACCTCATGGGCCCTCAAGACCTCGATGTCAAGAGTCGCCCAAATTTCTTCACTCCACAATCTCAGTTTCATAAATTTGTTCGAATGTTTATACAATTATATCCAGGAGATACCAGTAAAAGGAATAGTTTAATACACCTGCCGTTTATAATTTCAATTCCTTGAAAGCGTCGGTATATGTTTAAAATCCCTACTGGGCGGTTTAATTCAGGGCTTATAATTGTTGCTAATAACGTCGTATTGACGATTGAAATCATGATTGGTCGAAGTATAGGCCTGTACAAATTTGGTAAACTGTAAATACGATTTATTTGCTGAAACGCAGGTTTTGTTACCAAAAAGAAAATGTTGTTTAAATATGAACCACTGCAAAGTAGGCTTGCTACAAACATAGATTTTGTTAAATTTGTATATTAATAAATATGATAACCTTGCATTGTCATTGCGATAGTTCAGCAGACGTCTTTGTATAATGTCAATTACATTGTAAAGAAAAAGTATGCACTGAAAAACGACCGTGATTAGTAAATACGAGAGAATAAACTAATTTTTCAAAAATGTATTCACTAAAAATATTGCTAGGGTAGTTCCGAGGCTTGAACCAACGCCCTCATTATTATTAACGCAACGCCCTTCACCATTAGACCACTACTTCTTAACTAATTAGATCACTTTTGATAGTTAAGTTATGTAGGTATTAAAATGGTCCTAAGTATTAAGTCACCTGTTGGGAAAAATTAAGTTTAGTGATTCGGAGTGCACTTAAGAATTATATTGAATGCCTGCAGGAGAAATAAATTTCCTGATTTATAGTTTCGAAACTTTAGAAAATATTGGTTTACGAACGTTTGCGTTGGGACAACAGTTACGTTCAGAAAACTACAATGTATATAAAATATCGCTAAACCATTACGTTTGGAACGAACTAATTTTGCTTTACTGTTGACTAAAGCAGCTCAAACAATGTAAATTTTTTTGCTATGAAGGAAGGCAACATTGCCATAAAACCAAAACCTTCTTTTTGAATTATAGCAATATCGTGTTGTCGAAAACAAAACAGCCTCAAAGAAATGGGTTTCTTTGCCTAACACAAAACTTTGCATGGGTTTTTTAGAGTGCGTATGGCAGTAGAGGTAAACATCGTAATGAAACATTTCATTTCTACTCTCGCTGATAACCTCTTATTTTAGGCAAAGTACTTATTATCCCAAAGTTTATACATTTCGCATTCAAACTTGTGCAAATGCACTCTAAAATCTCTTCGCTGCAATTCATACTTTATAGCCGCACAATTCAATATGTTATGGCTAAATATAGAGCACTGCGAAGTAGGTTCGCCGTGCAGAAACATTCTTTTAATCTATATATTAATACAGAAAATAACCTTGCATTGTCGTTACAAGAGTTAAGCAGTATCCTTTGTGCTAAAGTCAGGCATTGTTTTCGAAAGTTAAAACATTATGTCGATGATCTAAGGAACTCATTGTTTGCTAACGTAGCATTTAGTTAGTTGCGTTCCATACTAAAAAACTAAAATTAAGGAAGGAAAATTTTTTAAATCGCTTTATACCTTCATGTCTATTATAGACAATAGNTAAAATCGCTTTACACCTTCATGCCTATTATAGACAATAGTTTACATGTTGCGCAGGATAGTTATGGTTGACAGGCACTGTACACTGCAATACTTAGTTTTTAATGATATTCCCTGATGGTAAGTGATTAGTAAACCGTGCTACTGCCTCTACGTTATTACTGGTTCATGTCACTGATCAGTTATTACCGAAAACAAAGCCTACAACTTGTTGGTTGTGGTAACAAAACAAGTTCTTAGCCAGTTTTAAGTAGGTATTGGACGTATCAGAAAATGCCTAATTTGCAAAAGAAGAAACCATACATTAATATGGGAATGAAAGGGTTAACCATTCTTTTGGTGTATTGCAAAATTTCTTTAGTGTAAACAAAACATAAGCATATAAAAAACTATATAACAACGAGCAAAATTCCTTTGAGCTTCCTTTTGAACTAAGGCAAGATTTAATTGGTGTAAACAAAACAGCCTCAAGAAATGTTTTTCTTCGCAATACAGGAAGCTATGCACATCGTTTTTACAGTGTGCTCCCATGACTTTGTGGAGGGACACTACAATTAATTGTATACAATTGATTGTATACAAATACACACTTTCTTACTGAGCTAGGTAACGCAGTGGTAAACATCTGAACTCGCATTTGGGAGAACCCGGGACCGAATCTCGATGCGGACATTCTGATTTCTGTTTTCCACGGCTTCCCGGAAACACTCATAGTGGTTATTATTAAACAACCATCGCCTGTTTGGCCTCCTTACCACATGCGTGTGAGGGCGCAGCGATCGCAGTTTTACCGCAATGGCTCATATGCAGTAGAAACTCACTATAACGAACTAATTGGGGCGAAAGGTTGTCAGTTTTAATGAAAATCCGGTTTATAACAAATAATTCTTATAGGGGTGTAATGCAACAGGGTGTACATCAATGGAAGTACGGTAGTTAGTTTATCGTGATGACTTAGACATTTGCGTGTTACGTTTCTGTCCTACACTAGGCTTACTTAACAACGTGATTCAAAGGTTAGTTGATAAAAAATGATAGCCTGCGCGGCGAGACCAATAACTTACGAATACTGAATAAACCCGAACCGGGTGCAGGTGCTGGCATCAAGCGAGAATTAGTGGAATTTCAAACAATGACTCACTTGGCCGTCGGGCTGGCGAGCTATCTGTATGAATCCAATGTCCGTTATAANTAGTGGAATTTCAAACAATGACTCACTTGGCCGTCGGGCTGGCGAGCTATCTGTATGAATCCAATGTCCGTTATAATCGACGTCCGCTGTAATAGGGTCCGTTATATACTTACATATTTACATACATATGTTTATAAATATTCTTCATTTACGGTTACTTCCAACTTTTCTAAAGCCCTGCTAAAGTTCTACTGCCAGGATATTCCTCCGCCTCATGAAAAGAGAGCTAAGAAAATTACTCCAGAAGGCTAATGCACCGCATTCAGGCGCACTCATTGTAATAATATTTTGCATAAGAACTATTTCTTACTAGGCATTACCGACATACCTGTTTTATTTCTGCCTTTATTAATATTAGTTATAAAGGAAATATAATTTATAGGTAGAATATAAGGTAAAATTAAATTCAACCGAAAGTAATGAACTTTTATGCTAACACTAGCATAAAACGCCTGTGATACGTGACATATTCAGAAAGCAACTAAACACGTCGTACGTGGTTTCTTTTTCCAGAGGTTTGGTTAAAAAAAGTGTGAATAAATAGCAAATAGACTATAGAGAGAAACGAAATAGCTTGGCGGTTCCGTTGATATTGGGCGTACCCATTCGTAGACTTGCTGCACGAGTCTCTGGGAACTGGCTACTGCGTGCTGCAGTGTGTATCCTACTGGCTGTGCAGTCGACTGACAAGTAGGTTGCCGGGCGCTGATTGGCGAACGGCGTTCCGACATGTCACTGAACAGCGACGCAGTTTTGCTGGCGTGCGTGGCTTGAGGTCGCGTTCAAGCGGCTGTTTCATATCTGTATTCTTGAGTACTCTGTGGTTATGGCGGAGTTGGGAAGGTAGCGATGTAAGAAGGAACCAATGTGACGGTGATGGCAAATAGCATACACGGAGTTACGCGTGTGTTCTGATTCCTTAGAGTCTTACGCGGTTACTATAAGGTTTTATTACAGCATTCTGTTCAGAAAAGGTACCACATTGTCGTTATAGTTTTAAAAAAAAACATGTTTTACTCAAGGATAAATATCGTTAACAGAGGGCTACTTGCAGCGATTTTTGCTCACTCTATCATTTTTCAAATGCCATATTTACGTATCAATAACTACATTTATGAATTGTCAACAAACAATATACTTTCATTCCTGCTTTGAAAAAACATTTACATTAAAATACTTTGTAGTTTTCTTATTACAATCGACACAATTGAAAGCCCTCTCATTTGGATCAAGAGCCAATAAATATATTTTAGTTAAGCCTTAAATGTTAACTTACGAGTGCGGCGGAATATACACATTGTGTTTAATGCGTACATGGCAATATATATATATATATATATATATATATATATATGTATAAGGTGCTTAAAGAAAATATATGGCTGAAAGGAAAAAGTAGCTAGGGCCTCATAAGTTCTCACTTTACCGTGAACAGGCTATACATTGGGGCACAGATTATAGATAGGGCGGCCCCTTAAATACGTTTCTCGGCGCCATCTGAGCATCTTCATTACAACACAGCCATTGCGCGCAAGAATTAAGCAATTATCTCGAAAACATTACAGAGTTGTATCTCGGCACGTTTTTCGTTAAACTGTATCATGTGATAATATTCTGTTGTCGAAGACTGGTAACATATTGTACGGTGCATTAATTTATACATACAGAGTTGCCAACCCCTATTTCCTACAAGATGAATGTGGGTACCATNTATAAGGTGCTTAAAGAAAATATATGGCTGAAAGGAAAAAGTAGCTAGGGCCTCATAAGTTCTCACTTTACCGTGATCAGGCTATACATTGGGACACAGATGATAGATAGGGCGGCCCCTTAAATACGTTTCTCGGCGCCATCTGAGCATCTTCATCACAAGACACAGCCATTGCGCGCAAAAAATAAGCAATTATCTCGAAAACATTACAGAGTTGTATCTCGGCACGTTTTTCGTTAAACTGTATCATGTGATAATATTCTGTTGTCGAAGACTGGTAATATATTGTACGGTGCATTAATTTATACATACAGAGTTGCCAACCCCTATTTCCTACAAGACGAATGTGGGTACCATGTACATTTTCATCGTTTTATTGAACATCATGGTTTAATTAATTAGTATAACATTTTCGTTGTTCTAACTCAGGTACTTTTCATAATATTCAACACTCCATTTTTTTCACGAACCGAGTTAGATTCCCGGTGGGGTCGCCCCAGCTTTTCGCATGTGGTAATAGTGCCGGACGATGCCGCTGGTCGGCGGGTTTTCTCAGGGATCTCCTATTTCCCCCACCCTTTCATTCCAGCGATGATCTATACCTTACCTCGCTTCACCGTCGCTGACTCTCAAGACCTCGATGTTAAGAGCTGCCCAAATCTCTTCACTGACTCACTCACCAGTGGTCTGTGGACTACAGTTCAGAAACCGGAACCACTCATGCAGAGCATGGGGGATGGCGTGTGGCGGGAAGCAATGAAGAGTTTCTCCCCGGACTGTGTTCCGAGAAGGCTCCCGTCAGCGAGTGTCGGAGGCGGAAATGGGCCGGCGGAAAACAATGGCGGCGGTTAATAAGGGCGCGTGGCAATTACACGCGCTGCTTCCGACCTCCGGACCTTCCACGGACACCGGCCGTCGCTTCCGCGCATTTCCAATACTCCATTCGCCCCAGCACTGCGCAAACATAATGACGACAGCAACGCCTCGTTGTCACGGACCACCGACCACTTTCCGTTATTGCCTGTTCACGGTGAACTGAGCACTTTTGAAAGCCCAGCTTTATATCTAGCAGGTGTAACATTGACACTGCTGTGGGTCTGGGTACTTTGTTTGTGCGGCGGCCAAGTGAAATTTTAAAATTGTAAAGAAATAAAAACATTTTACAGATTTGCCAATAAACACAAAACAAAATACATAATTGCGGTATTCACATATATGTATCCGACACGTTAATTGAACGTTGAGACTTGAAACTACTTTACTAGGCAAATGCCAGTCGATGTGCCCGGTTAAGGGCCCTCCCTGGGTGTCGCACGAGTCTCACTGTACGCAGTTCTCCCTGTTATAATTAAAATGAAGACAATTAAATATTCCAACGTAAATCTGTTCAAGGGAATAAATTAAATCAAGTGTTTTGTTGCCAATTTATAAATTTGGTTACTGAAACGTGAATGTTGTAGTTAAAATGTGTCAAAAGTCAGCAAAAAATAGCTGCAAGCGGCCATCTGTTTGCGATATTTATTCTTTCGTGAAGTAGTCTTTTCCGAACAGATTACTGTTTTAAAACCCTGAAGTGAACAAATAAAATCCTGAGGAAACAGAGAATACACGCGAAGTTTGGTTATGCTATCTCCAACCACCGTCGCAATGCTTCCTTAAAGCTGTGTTGACTTTGAGGCGTTTAAAATGTTTCACTAGGAAGGCCTCTTAAATGCAGGCAGCTTGCGGAAAAAACCTTTTTTAAAAGTTCACTGCGGAAGTGCTTAATTAACAGTGCTAAACCTGTATAAACTGTTCACTGTAAACTGAACTCTTTTGAAAGCCCTGCTAAAGGTCTACTTGTATGCATGTTGTGCATTCTTCCGCCTTTTGTTAAATTAACATTTCCACGAGCCTGATTACATTATTCATGTGTCGGTCAAGTATAACTATTCAATTATTATAAAAGTAAATATTATATAAATCTGCTATTTTTACACTTTGATACGTTAAAAAAACAGAATGCGAAATAAATAATTTAAGTAATCACAAATGGTCACCTAACACTTTTTATTCAACGTTAAGATATGAAACTACTTTCCTTCCATCATTACCAACTTTACTGAGCGCATTTCACTCGGTGATTTTTTTCTAAGGCTGATTTCAAAAGTACTCACTATATCACAAACTGCCTTTACTAATTCAGTGCTGATAGTTTGAGAGGTTAGGCGCGATCACCACACGAATACAGAGGTGAAACAGCTGCTTGTTCCGAGCATGAAGTCCAGTCGCACACTCCAGCAAGATGGCGACACTGTTGAGCAACATGTCGGAACGCCGTTCGCCATTCAGCAGCTGGTAACTTACTTGGCAGCCGGCAGTCCAGCCAATAGGGTAACTTTCGCAGTACGCAGACACAAGGCCCGTTCCCAGAGCCTCGCGCGGTCAATCAGAAGATGGGTACGCATTAAAGGAAACTCTACGCTATTTCAATTCTGTATACCTACCTATTCCCTAATACTTTGTTTTACGCATTGGAAGTCAGGACAGACATTATATACCACACGGTACGAAACCAGGGAAGCAAATTTGTGGGTCCAAAAAATCGATGGCCAAGCCGCAAATTGAACCCGCAATGTTTAAACTCGCTAGTATGACACCCTGGGCACTTGTCGACTCGTTTGTTAGTTTAAACATCATAACGCACTACGTGAACCACACGCAGTGCTAGCATGTCCAGTGTATTGCCTGAACCGTAGGCGCAGTCATAGCTACTACATAGCACTGCTTACTATACCTTGGTAATTCCGTCAACATTAAAAAAGGGACCTGCCTGTAACTGCATATATTTTACAGTAAAAAAATTACTGACGTATCTACATTAACGTTGGCAACTGTGCCNGGACCTGCCTGTAACTGCATATATTTTAAAGTAAAAAAATTACTGACGTATCTACATTAACGTTGGCAACTGTGCCGGAGACTTACGTCGTAGCATGTTATTAATTGTGCACTTTTTAAATCGACGGCCGCTGCAAACTGTTTCATTTTTATTACACAAATAAGCGAAAATTGACGGAATGGTAACCGTTTTGTGACGCTAATAACTTTACGGGGTTATTTGATTCTCGCGTGGATACTAGTCGGGAAGTTCGCGGTATAGTAAAGTTCAAATAGGAAAATGATCTTCGCGTAGCATTGAGTGAGGAAAGGTAGTGGAAGCAGCGGACCATGTCACACTGCTGGCGATATACATATCAAACTGATAACATCGCTCTCGGCTGCCGCTTTGTTAGATACCGCGCTGCGCGACTAACGTTTATTCGACAGGTAATATGAACGTGCGGAGCACATATCGCCCAACAGCTCTCGGCTGCTGCCACTACTAAACTGGACAACCCCACCCCTTCGTGCAACGGTAACGGACACTCCCGAATCTTCCAACGCGTTTTGAACTTCTGCGTACCATTTTTTCATTTCGATTTACTGTAATTACTGACGTTATTACTGAAGCGGAAGAATATAAAATGCGCAGAAATAGTGCTTTAGGAGAGCGTAATTAACAATGAAGTAGCGACAACACATATCTCCACACAACACAACTCTTGCCAATGTGAACGGAAGGTAGACGGATAGAAGATACGGATGCCCTTTGTGTACTACTGCACCGGCAGTGGACCGTGTTACACGTACCACGCGCACAACATCGGTTTAAATGGTCCAATGGTTGGAAGGGGCGTGCTCACGCAGTCACGGCCTATAAGCCGCACGGTAATTGCCCCACTGTCTGCGTGGCCCGGAGACATTGTCTGACCCGCAGGAAGCTGTTACGACCAGCTTGGTAACCCGGGGTGGCGATGAAACAGGTCCGGGTACCCACTACGCGATCAATTAAGGCACCCGCCTACCTAGAGCTTCTTTCCGCGTTTGAGACCGAGGTGCGCGGGAGCGATAAGGACGACACTGGTACGCACTTCAAGTGCCTCAGCGCCGCTAAGCGCAGGGCTCTGGACTGGCGTGCAGTGTACCTATGGGACTTTCAGCGTCGAACCTATTATTTTATTGGTGGAAAATCTGTAGGAAGGTTCAATGCAGGGCCGTTGAATAGTTTTGTATGGTTCTGACGCTTAATTTTAGGACACAGCGCTTCGTAAAAGCCGTTTATAGCCATTTTGGAGTAATCTGAAATGATGCTCCTAATGTATGTGACGTATTAAAAGTACTCAATGGCCCTCATCTGAGATGAGTGTTCTTTTTGCAGAACAGCACGTTGGATGCACGTTTAATAGATTCGTTGAAAAACGTGTGTTTAAAACACATTTTAAGGCAGTTTAAGCGACAGGTAGGCGGGAGCATTGACAGATTCTGAGAGCCGTTGACAACATTTTAAACTGCTGTAGGGTTGGAAGTGAGATGGGAATGGAGCAGCGAGTGAAGTGTNTCTGAGAGCCGTTGACAACATTTTAAACTGCTGTAGGGTTGGAAGTGAGATGGGAATGGAGCAGCGAGTGAAGTGTCGATTTTTAGGCGGCTCTTAACATCGCGGCTATGACAGCCGCGCTCACTGGCGAGGTGAGAAAGGAGCAGCGCCGGAATGCAAGAGCGCGAGGAAAACGGAAAATTCCCGAGAAAACTCGCTGGCCAGCGGCATCGTCCGGCACGATTCCTACGTGCGAAAACCCCGGGGTTGGCCCCGCCCGGAATCGAACCCGGTTTGCCTTGCTGGGCGGCGAGCTCTCTAGCCACCAAGCAAACTACGGCCCCTGGCGCAGCGAAGAAGAAATGTGAGAAACACGCCGGGAAAATGCAATGCCCACCACGTTTCCTGCTTTCAAAACTCGTGACTCGTGCCACAGTTCGCCAGTCTGGTTTATGTTAAATATACTACATGACGTCGGGCTCTGCTCACTACATACTCAGTAGTAGGTCCTGTTATACTGCTTTCTATGCTTTCACTTTGGCACAGAATTATCTCAAACTTCTCCTCGGAAAGTACTAACAAAGGCAGTGCAGCTGTAGAAACTTTATTTTTGAGAAACTATTATAATTAATTATCTCCTTAGCTAAAATATTTTGACACACCTTCTCTTATACCATATGTGGTGTAATTATTGAAAAAAATAACTTCTCCTAACCAGTAGTAGTTCACTGAAAACCTGTGAAAGGTGCTCCACTATAATCACTGAAATTCGATAGGTTCTTTCAGTAGTTGAATTCCACTGTTTCTTAAAAAATAAATTTTAGATCCCCTCAAGATCGCCAGTGGTTTCTCACGCTAAGGCATCAGGTTCGTGCGTCTAGAGGCAACCAGATAACTTACTGTTTAGTGTTCAACCCCTGCTGTGACAATGGCATTATAGCGTGAATTTATAAAAAGAGGGGGCAAATCCCCTTCCCTCAACAATGTATGCGACATATTATGTATTTTAATTTTTAAAAATTGTGTTTTATGAGAACACACACACACATATATATATATATATATATATATGTGCTGTGATAATTATTCTATAATAATTCGTTATGTTTTTCACCAACCAATTTCTTCATCTTATCTGTTTACATTTTAATAAAATGTTACCTACATTAATAAAAAAGTTAAATGTATTCTGCACCTTTTTGCAAATTTATGGCCAGGGAAATGAAAAAGTCGCGAATTCAACGACCTGTAGGTTAGACTCCAATGTCCTACGTATTTTCGAGCCTCTTGTATTTGTTCATTGGCTGTTGCCGTAGTGCCATTTTTACCTCAGACCAGGTGGCACATGATTCCGTCCTCGTTTTCTTACAAGTTTCATACTTGTTCTGAGCTCACCTGAGCTTGACTAATGAACTAAGATCAAATAGAAAATATAATACAAATGTACTTGAGTTTCGAGTCTAGCTTGTCATAAAATGAATCCGCAAAATTTTACAGTTCCTAGTTGTGACAACTCTCAAGGAAAACCATGCTTACTAACACACGTGCCCCCACCCCCAACCCACCACTTTCATCAATTCAGTCTGTATTCTAAATTCCTGCTTGACTGAGTTTTTAGGCACCTAGTACGATACCTGGTGTTTAGGAGGTCATTATAATCAAAATATTCCATCGCATTAAGTTCTTCTATTGATAAACGTGTGAAGTAAATCCTTGACATAATGGTTCAGCAATTGGAAAGAGTCATATAAAAGAACAGCTACAGTATTTCTCTGTAATCGGTACCGAATACCACTTGAGAAAAATATATTACCATTGCAGTAGGCTTGGATCGAACTCACGACCTCCAGAATGCGAGTTGAACATGCTACCACATGAGCAACGCGGTTGGTNCGCAGTAGGCTTGGATCGAACTCACGACCTCCAGAATGCGAGTTGAACATGCTACCACATGAGCAACGCGGTTGGTGCGAAGAATGTCGCTAGAGTGAGTGAAGTGAGTGAAGAGATTTGGACGGCTCTTAACATCGAGGTCTTGAGAGCCAATGAGGGCGAAGTGAATTGAGTATGGAGCAGCGCCGTAATGAAGGGCCGGAGGAAACGGGAGATCCCCGAGAAAACCCGCCGCACAGGAACAAATATTTTGTGGCAACCACAAAATATTTTGTTAGTATTCACTTTGCCGAATAAATGTTGTGATGAACACCAAATTATCTACTTGTCAACACCAAACGTTTGTGACCAGTAAAAATTATTCTGTAGTACCTACATAATAATTTGTCAGGGTGACCTCCCTACAAAATATTTATCTCCGTGCGACCAGCGGTATCGTCCAACACGATTCCCACTTGCAAAAATCCGGGAGCAACCCTGCCGGGTATCGAACCCGATTCGTCNAATTCGTTATGTTTTTCACCAACCAATTTCTTCATCTTATCTGTTTACATTTTAATAAAATGTTACCTACATTAATCAAAAAGTTAAATGTATCCTGCACCTTTTTGCAAGGTTATGGCTAGGGAAATGAAAAAGTCGCGAATTCAACGACCTGTAGGCTAGACTCCAATGTCCTACGTATTTTCGAGCCTCTTGTATTTGTTCATTGGCTGTTGCCGTAGTGCCATTTTTACCTCAGACCAGGTGGCACATGATTCGGTCCTCGTTTTCTTACAAGTTTCATACTTGTTCTGAGCTCACCTGAGCTTGTCTAATGAACTAAGATCAAACTGAAAATATAATACAAATGTACATGAGTTTCGAGTCTAGCTTGTCATAAAATGAATCCGCAAAATTTTACAGTTCCTAGTTGTGACAACTCTCGAGGAAAACCATGCTTACTAACACACGTGCCCCCACCCCCAACCCACCACTTTCATCAATTCAGTCTGTATTCTAAATTCCTGCTTGACTGAGTTTATAGGCACCTAGTACGATACCTGGTGTTTAGGAGGTCATTATAATCAAAATATTCCATCGTATTAAGTTCTTCTATTGATAAACGTGTGAAGTAAATCCTTGACATAATGGTTCAGCAATTGGAAAGAGTAATATAAAGGAACAGCTACAGTATTTCTCTGTAATCGGTACCGAATACCACTTGAGAAAAATATATTACCATCGCAGTAGGCTTGGATCGAACTCACGACCTCCAGAATGCGAGTTGAACATGCTACCACATGAGCAACGCGGTTGGTGCGAAGAATGTCGCTAGAGTGAGTGAAGTGAGTGAAGAGATTTGGACGGCTCTTAACATCGAGGTCTTGAGAGCCAATGAGGGCGAAGTGAATTGAGTATGGAGCAGCGCCGTAATGAAGGGCCGGAGGAAACGGGAGATCCCCGAGAAAACCCGCCGCACAGGAACAAATATTTTGTGGCAACCACAAAATATTTTGTTAGTATTCACTTTGCCGAATAAATGTTGTGATGAACACCAAATTATCTACTTGTCAACACCAAACGTTTGTGACCAGTAAAAATTATTCTGTAGTACCTACATAATAATTTGTCAGGGTGACCTCCCTACAAAATATTTATCTCCGTGCGACCAGCGGTATCGTCCAACACGATTCCCACTTGCAAAAATCCGGGAGCAACCCTGCCGGGTATCGAACCCGATTCGTCAAGGTGGGAGGCGAGTAGTCTAACCACTACATCTCCACGGCGCCAATACCGCTAATGTCGCTTGAGCCGTCGAGCATTTAGAACAGGAAAATTCGTTGAACATTATTTAGTACTATCCACGTTCTGACAGCCAGTACGGCAGAAACTACTGGCCTCCAGTTCACTGCAGTACGCGTACAGTCGGGAGCTGACGAGAAGGCAAGGCTGCGGGGTAGGGGTGTTGGTCGGGGCCGCAAACACTCCCTTGCCCCCTTCCGGCGTTTAAAGACAGCTGTCAGAGTAACGGGTCACCCTCGATACTAGTCATCCCAAAAGAAACAGCTCTCTGGAAGTCAGTCACGAGTTAGTGTCGGTTGCATGCGTATCAGGACGGTATATTATGGCGCAGTCTAGGAAGAAAGGGAAAACTATACACAGCGAAGCGAGGGAGGTGATCAGACATGTGATAAATAAATGTGACGAAGAAGCTACTGATGGTCAAATAAAACATTTATTATCTCAATCCAATCTGCGTGCATCAGAATACACTGGAATTTCTATGAGAAGTGTTTCCAGAATTCGCAAAGAAGGTGCCGATGCTTGTAACAGTTCGCTGTCAACACCAGGCAAACACCGAAAGCGTCCTCATGAAATAAATGTGTGCTGTGACTCATTGGATAGGAGAGTAATCAGAGACGTCATTCATGATTTTTACTTAGTACAGAAACAAGTACCAACATGTCCTAAGCTTCTCGTTGCTTTGAGAGAAAAAATTGATTTTTCATGGGGTGTTCACACGCTCAGGCGGATACTGAAAGAAATGGGGTTTTAATGGAAACGGTCTAACAGTTCTCGGAAACTATTAGTGGAAAGACCGCACATTGTCCACTGGCGTTGTAAATACTTAAAATAAATTCTCCACTACAGAATGGAGGGGTGCCCCATAATTTACATTGATGAAACCTGGGTTTATAGCAGCATCACATTTAACAAATGTTGGCAAAGTGATACTGAAAGTGGTGTGTTAACCAACAGCAGTTCTTCGAACCGTTTAATTGTTGTTCATGCAGGTGCTAAAACTGGATTAATTGAAAATGCACTGCTAATTTTTCCAGCAGGCAGAGCTACGGGGGACTACCATGGGCAGATGAATTCTGCGAACTTCGAAAAGTGGATGCATAAGCAGTTATTGCCAAACCTACCGGAAAAGTCTGTTGTTATTATGGACAATGCGCCTTACCACTCAGTGCAAGAAAATAAACCCCCATCGAAGTATGCAGTGAAAAAGGAAATGGAGTCATGGTTGACCAATAACAACATTCCCTTTACTCATGAAATGCGAAAAAAAGAGCTTTTTGACTTAATTGCGCAGAACAAGAAGCCTGAAAAAGTATTTCGCATTGACCAACTTTTAAAACTGCATGAACACGATGTTCTTAGACTTCCTCCTTATATGTGCGAACTTAATCCCATTGAACTAGAGTGGTCTAAAACAAAGAGACTAGTGCGGGAAAATAACATTACTGCTAGCTTGTCGTTAACAAAGCTAATGGAAATCACGACGGAAGCAATATCTTCCGTCGCTGAAGAAGACTGGCAAGGATACTGTTCGCATGTCCAAAATATAGAAGCAGACTACTGGCAAAAGGACTGTCGTGTGGAAGACGCAATAGACAGTTTTGTGATATGCCTAGGCCGTGACTCCAGTGGCTCGAGTGATTCATCTGACGACGAATTTTCCTCTTCCGAATCGGAACTGGCGCTGCCACTTCCCGAAAGTGAATAAATTATCACCGAACAACAACATCCACTGTTTGAGGTAAGCGGTAAGAGTATATCCTTTCAGAGTATTTTATTAAAGTTATGAATTCCTGATCTTAACTGTTTTAGCCCTAAATGTATGCCATCAAAATTGTTTTCAGGTCACTATGGTTGTTTCGCAGGTATTTAAGTAAAACAATTTAAGTTAAAACAGTTTAAAAATGTTGTTTTTGGCCATAGTGAAAGCCTTCAAATTAGTATTGGTAATGTAAAAGATGTTTTAACAATTGTAACGGTCGTGAAATGTGATTAATTTTCGTACGGGAACAGATTGCGAATATGTACAATGAATAGGGGCTTTAAAAATGTGTACTTCAAAAATAATGTAAAACATTTCGCGCACCAGGCAAACGGGCACCTAAAATGGCAAATTTAAAGGTTACTGTCAAAAGAAATAATAGAGGCGTATACCATAACATTATAGAGTATATTTGTATGCGTGTCGTATGAAAGGAAAATCTCCCTGTGAACAGATAGTTTTAGTACTGGTAGTACAGGTTAGAGGCGACGGTGGCGACTTTGCAGCCCACCGGGACTGGGCAGTACATATGATGGGGCATTTAATGGGCATGTAAAAAAATTATCCTTAGCGTTCCCTTGCGTCTGCGCCTCGAACAGACAGTAATTCCTGGTAGGGAACGCCTTATGAGAAACTTTCGTGTATTACAGGAATACGCCTCAAGTCACATATCTGCTGAATGCACAGGAAGGACACATTGGACGTGAGAATAAATAGGTATAATCCTGAAACGGGGTTACGTTCGATGGAGAAGCAGGCATAGACAAAGCCGCTTTTTCTCACTATCTAGCAGTACAGTAACAGGAAGACTATGGGTTTGATCCCCCTTGGAAAAAGTTATGGACAACTACTTTCCCCAGAAATTGTTAGGTTATTCTAGCTTGTTGTTATAAGTTAGCGTTCAAGCATCCAAACAGATGTTTAATCATTCGTACTGGGATTTAGTCCACCTGGTCATTCTCAGAAACATTTCAGGTGACGGTTGAGGTTACATTTACGTCGCTCACTATGCACAAACACAGAATACGCAATACCAATAGGGAAACTTCCGTGCAGCACGCAGTTGCCACTCAGACATAACATCTACTTCAAGAACGTCGCGCAGGCAATCAGAGAATGGGTACACCCACATATAAAATACCGACACGCCACTTCGCCTCTGTGTAATTACCTACTCTGTGACCTCGGTGGAGGGCAACATGACACCTCTGAGGTGGTTGATTCCAACATACATACTAATATATACTATTGTTAAAGAAACTACGGGTAGTCACCCAATCAATCCTTCCGGTATCTATGTACTTTATTTGGTTTCACGCTATCGTGCATAATCTCCACGAATGATCACAATAAAGTACGCACGACATTAGAGGATTTCTTACAGTACATATACGTGTTCTACTACCACACCAGGCAGAGTTAATTAAGTTTCAGAAGACCCAGTCACGTAGTCCTTGCCTCTCATTAGACGGGAGCGTCAATAAACACTAGTTTAAAACACTCGGTTTCTGGGATCGTCGACTGAGGCGTTTGAAATATTTCACGGATACAAGCACGCGTTATCGGGACCGGTCAAGTAACAAGTGATACATGTTCGGCAGGTAGGGGACTCTCGTTACGTCACAGGGACATCGCAAGTCCCAGCTACGTGTGCGTGGACACCTNAAGGAAATGGAGTCATGGTTGACCAATAACAACATTCCCTTTACTCATGAAATGCGAAAAAAAGAGCTTTTTGACTTAATTGCGCAGAACAAGAAGCCTGAAAAAGTATTTCGCATTGACCAACTTTTATAACTGCATGAACACGATGTTCTTAGACTTCCTCCTTATATGTGCGAACTTAATCCCATTGAACTAGAGTGGTCTAAAACAAAGAGACTAGTGCGGGAAAATAATATAACTGCTAGCTTGTCATTAACAAAGCTAATGGAAATCACGACGGAAGCAATATCTTTCGTCGCTGAAGAAAACTGGCAAGGATACTGTTCGCATGTCCAAAATATAGAAGCAGACTACTGGCAAAAGGATGGCAAAAGGACTGTCGCTTGGAAGACGCAATAGACAGTTTTGTGATATGCCTAGGCCGTGACTCCAGTGGCTCGAGTGATTCATCTGACGACGAATTTTCCTCTTCAGAATCGGAACTGGCGCTGCCTCTTCCCGAAAGTGAATAAATTATCACCGAACAACAACATCCACTGTTTGAGGTAAGCGGTAAGAGTATATTCTTTCAGAGTATTTTAAAGTTATGCATTCCTGATCTGAACTGTTTTCGCCCTAAATTCATGCCATCGAAATGGTTTTCAGGTCACTATGGTTGTTTCGCAGGTATTTAAGTAAAACAAATTAAGTTAAAACAGTTTAAAAATGTTGTTTTTGGCCATAGTGAAAGCCTTTAAATTAGTATTGGTAATGTAAAAGATGTTTTAACAATTGTAACGGTCGTGAAATGTGATTAATTTTCGTACGGGAACAGATTGCGAATATGTACAATGAATAGGGGCTTTAAAAATGTGTACTTCAAAAATAATGTAAAACATTTCGCGCACCAGGCAAACGGGCACCTAAAATGGCAAATTTAAAGGTTACTGTCAAAAGAAATAATAGAGGCGTATACCATAACATTATAGAGTATATTTGTATGCGTGTCGTATGAAAGGAAAATCTACCTGTGAACAGATAGTTTTAGTACTGGTAGTACAGGTTAGAGGCGACGGTGGCGACTTTGCAGCCCACCGGGACTGGGCAGTACATATGATGGGGCATTTAATGGGCATGTAAAAAAATTATCCTTAGCGTTCCCTTGCGTCTGCGCCTCGAACAGACAGTAATTCCTGGTAGGGAACGCCTTATGAGAAACTTTCGTGTATTACAGGAATACGCCTCAAGTCACATATCTGCTGAATGCACAGGAAGGACACATTGGACGTGAGAATAAATAGGTATAATCCTGAAACGGGGTTACGTTCGATGGAGAAGCAGGCATAGACAAAGCCGCTTTTTCTCACTATCTAGCAGTACAGTAACAGGAAGACTA
The DNA here is from genome assembly GCA_002778355.1 of Clitarchus hookeri. Lineage (NCBI taxonomy): Eukaryota > Metazoa > Arthropoda > Insecta > Phasmatodea > Phasmatidae > Clitarchus > Clitarchus hookeri. Next base: position 276,853 of record NQII01000276.1, on the reverse strand, counting down.
TGGGTTTGATCCCCCTTGGAAAAAGTGATGGACAACTACTTACCCCAGAAATTGTTAGGTTATTCTAGCTTGTAGTTATAAGTTAGCGTTCAAGCATCCAAACAGATGTTTAATCATTCGTACTGGGATTTAGTCCACCTGGTCATTCTCAGAAACATTTCAGGTGACGGTTGAGGTTACATTTACGTCGCTCACTATGCACAAACACAGAATACGCAATACCAATTGGGGAAACTTCCGTGCAGCACGCAGTAGCCACTCAGACATAAGATCTACTTCAAGAACGTCGCGCAGGCAATCAGAGAATGGGTACACCCACATATAAAATACCGACACGCCACTTCGNGATCTACTTCAAGAACGTCGCGCAGGCAATCAGAGAATGGGTACACCCACATATAAAATACCGACACGCCACTTCGCCTCTGTGTAATTACCTACTCTGTGACCTCGGTGGAGGGCAACATGACACCTCTGAGGTGGTTGATTCCAACATACATACTAATATATACTATTGTTAAAGAAACTACGGGTAGTCACCCAATCAATCCTTCCGGTATCTATGTACTTTATTTGGTTTCACGCTATCGTGCATAATCTCCACGAATGATCACAATAAAGTACGCACGACATTAGAGGATTTCTTACAGTACATATACGTGTTCTACTACCACACCAGGCAGAGTTAATTAAGTTTCAGAAGATCCAGTCACGTAGNATTAGAGGATTTCTTACAGTACATATACGTGTTCTACTACCACACCAGGCAGAGTTAATTAAGTTTCAGAAGATCCAGTCACGTAGTCCTTGCCTCTCATTAGACGGGAGCGTCAATAAACACTAGTTTAAAACACTCGGTTTCTGGGATCGTCGACTGAGACGTTTGAAATATTTCACGGATACAAGCACGCGTTATCGGGACCGGTCAAGTAACAAGTGATACATGTTCGGCAGGTAGGGGACTCTCGTTACGTCACAGGGACATCGCAAGTCCCAGCTACGTGTGCGTGGACACCTGGCAGCACAGCTGGCAGTTCACATTTATAAGGCAAATTGATCACCTTTGACTGAAGGTTTATTAACAATACTTATCTGCCGCGGCTTGCTTGCGTCTCAACGCTTCACATAGCCTCGAACGGGTTTTTTATCAATGGAATTTATTAATGAGGTGTCATTGTTTTCTTTNCGTCTCAACGCTTCACATAGCCTCGAACGGGTTTTTTATCAATGGAATTTATTAATGAGGTGTCATTGTTTTCTTTACTCATGGAGGTTTAAACCAGACTGCAAGTGTGAGGTGAGAGTACATTTTTGTGTAGCCTCAGAATTCTTTTAAATCACTGCACGCGGTCATGAAAAAGCATTTTATATAAATGTATATTGCTGTGCACAATTTCTTGGGAAAGTTGCATAAATCGTAGTCGGTGTTTGAATGCTCAGAATACAATTTTTAAGTACAGGCTNTCACAATTTCTTGGGAAAGTTGCATAAATCGTAGTCGGTGTTTGAATGCTCAGAATACAATTTTTAAGTACAGGCTCAGTTTCATTCAAAATTTTACTAATGTAAGGGTACAAACAAAATTAACAAGTAATAATGTAGTTTCATTGCATCATGACTATTCTCCAACCACCTGCGACGCAAAATAAGAGCATTTATAATACTTCGTTTAGACCGCCATGTCCCTGGATACATGCTTCGGTATGAACAAAAATGGATCAAAATTTACGCGTTGTAATCCCGTGGCAGATCTCCCGGCAGTTTTTTCCCTAAATTTACTCTAAATCACGAGCACTTGACGCGAATACAGCGGAAGTCCCGCCCGGCTCTTAAAAATGATCAATGGGTGACAAAGCAGGTGACTATGGGTGAGTTGAAACATATGACGTAAACATTACAGGGGAATAATAGCTAAGGGCTGACGAGCGTTGTCTTTCTGACAAGAGCCTCTAGGACGCTCAGCCAGGCGCAGGCCACGGGGTGCTCTCACTGTGTCGCTGTGCGTTCAGCGACACTCGCAACATTACCAGCGGCGAACGACGATCGTATGCGATGGCGTACCAGACCATAACGCCAATAGAAGTGGGCCTGTGTAGATGTAACTTGAGGCAGAGAATGTTGCGCTTAACTCCAGTCTTCCTTACTCAGGCCTGATGGTCACTTATTCCTAAAGAAATGTGTAACTAGCGAGAGGTAATTGGTCGCTGAAAACTACATGTTTCAAGTTCTTAGCATTCCACTCTGCTTCCAGCACTGCAAACTAAGATGGCGATATTGAGTTCTTCACGTTCAGAACACGTGAAGTTCGCCAGGGTCACAGATTCGTCTGCGATAACGTAAATACCGAAAAACTTCGCGAGTTCAATGACCTGTGGGCTAAAATCTATATTAGTTTGTTCTCATTGGCTGCTAGCCGTGGTTGGGACTGCCTTTCGCAGCTATTTTCAGATTGGCGCAGAATTTCGTCCGCCATTTGCAAACATAATACAAACACACGGGTGTTTGAAGTTTAACTTGTCTTGAAATGAATACACAATTTTTTTTTTTTTTTCAAGTCTCCAGTGATAAGCAGCTGGAAATGTTTGTGGCAGAGATATAATGGTTTAGTGAAGTTGCCACGTGTAAGGTGACAAGGAAGCCGCTGGCACTGCTGGTGCCTTTGTGGCACCCAGACGGCCTGCCTTCCTGCTTGTCTGTCGGGCGCGTCCAGAACCTGACCGCTGTGCCCGTGTACTTGGACATGTCCACTGCCCCCAACACAATATTACTGCCAAGTCCGAACATACTAAATGATGGGCAGTTCGGTGCGCCACCCTCTCCTCCCCACCCCTGCTACTAACAGCTCTAATATTCGGCCTCTCTCAAACATCATCAGTTGGTACATGACAATTTCGCAATATTATTTGGCGTTTTGTTATATTTTAAGCACGTGTGCGTATGTCCTAAATTTTTCACTGGACCAATTTCAATTTGGCATGCCCTTAGTTACACCCCGTCAATTATTTAAGAATTAATCATGCCCTGTACAGCTTGAAAAGAATCGGCTTCGCTCCGAGGACTGGCAAATTTATCTTGATGCAAAAAATACCGTGAATTTTGCAGGTATCTATGCTCGAACTACTTTTTCGTACGTTTTCTCGGTATGCTTATCGCTCATTTATAACATTTGGAAAGAAACGTGTGGGGTGGAAATCTATAAAAAGTCAGTCTCTTACTTAGTACTATATGTGTACCGAATTTGGTGAAATACGTTTAGCGCATTCAAAAATTGAAGGGGGTGGGGGACAAGCGTACGCACAGACTCTCACACCTAAACACACTCACATACACACGGGCACACAGATAGGAAAGTGATCTCACAAGTTTTTCTTATTTCGGAAAGTAGGCTAAAAATAGTGGAAATGGTTAAAAATGGCATTCCTGCAGTTTTCTTACGGATGTCAGATAACAAAAAATTCGTTATTTTATATTTGTGCCAAACATTGTTCAACTTGTGGGCATTGTATGTGATGACATTTTCTTCGAATAAATTATTTTACACTTTATAATTTTTGGGTTATTTTATGGCAATTCCAAATTTTTTTTTTTTTGCTGCAGCCATTATAACAAATACTTAGATGTACCTACTGAAAAAATTTACAACAAACTCATGCCATTGGCTACCGCGTGACACATATGTGATCACCAAAAAGCAGTTCATGCATTTTTTTTTATCTTTAAGACATTTTTTTATTATTAGTTGTATTTGTCAATTCTTGTTTTATTTCGGGCAGTTTTTAATGTATGTAGGGGAATATTGGTGATGACACAGATATATCAAAATCGGATTACGGAAATGTTATAACAGTTAGTTGGGAAGACTGTAGGAGAGATAGGGAAGAGTGCTCTGACCTGAGGACGGTGCAGTCTTGTAGCGGCCGGGCGGCGCGGGCGGCCGGCTGTGCTGGTGCTGCTGGCGGTACTCGTCGATGGCCTGCCGCGAGCCCAGGTGCTCCCACTTCCAGCGCGAGTACTGGCCCGTCACTGGGCGGCTCTCCTCTCGCCTCGGCTCCGCGCCCTGCAACAGTCGCCCCACACCAGCATCATTATCTCTCCCTCCATCTGCTTCTGCTAACTCACGACAAGCACTGATACCTATGACACACGTCAACAATTTACATCACAAATGTCGACATCGCGTGACCACAGAGTGTATGCAGGTGAGTACATATACATATGTATATTCAAATGGCCAGCCAAATGCTTGACATGCTTTTCTATCACCTTGCACCTGTGTCCTTTCTCGGCATTGCAGGGGTGTTACTCCTAAAGTTTCTGAAGCCCTGTTAAAGTTCTACTTCCACAAAATTCTTCCGCCTCGTGCAAACAAAGCTTAACCGAGTCTAGAAAATTACTCAAAAGGGACGACGCACCACATTAATTTGCACTCCCTTCAATAATATTTTGCATAAGAACTATTTCTTACTAGTCATTACCAATACGCCTATTTTCTCGCTGGTTTTAAACATTCTGTTATAAATACAATATTATAATTTATGTATAAAATATAAGTAAAATGAAAATATTACCAAAATAGGACTTTTTATATTGTTTTATGCTAACACAAGTAAGAAACACTTGTCATACATTACATAAATAGGAAAACCAAACACATCATACATAGGATGATTTTTCAAATGTTTGATATAAAAATTGTAAAGAAGCCACGAATAGACTTTATTACAGCATTCCTTTACTTTTCCTGTTAATTTCTGCTTGCTTCCTTTTGACCTTTTGCTTGCTATCAGTAACACGTAGTAGGTAAGTACACAGAGACGAAAAGGCGTGACGGTACTTTGATGTGCACGTATTCTTTCTCTGATTGGCTGTGTGGGATTAGCTACTGTACGCTGCGGGCTATACTCTTTTGGCTGGGCTGCCTGCTGGAAAGTGGGTTACCAGGCGCTGATTGTCGAACGGTGTTCTGACATGTTGCTGGCCAGTGAGGACATTTTCCTGGCGTGTACAGCCAGAGTTCGTGGTATAAGCGACTGTTTCACCTCTGTATCCTCACTTGCTCTGTGGTATAGCTACACACATACGTGGCTCTTTATTTACATCAACTCTTAAAATATACACATAGTGTCAAAATATTTGCAGTAACGTAGGCATATAGTTTTCAAGAGTTTAGAAAGTTACATTGGTTTCAGGGAAGGTATAAAGGTTACACAGGCGTCAACAGATATGACGCACATGTTAATAAGCACTTAACTAAGAGAAAAATTACTCTGCTTGACAATGAAAACTTCGCACCACAAATAAATCATGCAACAACCACGAAACGATGCAAATGCGAGAGTACGGGTTGATATGCTCACGATACTATGTTGGTGTATTTGCATTTGACTGCAGACCTGGCAGTTATGCTGGAAGCACCGACCAGTGGTCGTAGTTACTGGCGTGTAGTCGACGCCGCATTACTGCAAGAAATACCAGACAGTACCAAGCAAGCATACAGAGTGAAGAAGAATGCCAGTAAGAAGCCAAAGACAACGCTTTACACAACTGATGAATTTCCAGAGAGGACCCACAATCGGGCTGAAAACTGCAGGATGCTTGTATTAACGTATATCCCACAATGGATCATTTGGACCATACTCGCCTATGCTGTTGGAGGTAGCATATATGTGAACGCCCTACACACGGAGGACCTGCTCAGGACAGACGAGGCCAACTACCAGTCGAGAGGATCGACGGGTCGTGCGCCAGGCGCAGAGGGATCCCATGGCCACCTGGTCAACGATACTGGCTAGTATTGGAGCTCGTCTGAGCCCACCAACCATTTCCCGGTGCCTTGAAGAATTTAATCTGTGATCCTATCGTTCATTACGTCTGCCTTCATTTACTCTGCAACAGCAGCGGCTCTGTTTGCAGTATTGCCAGGCCAGCTCGATGTGGACTGCCACACAAGCTGTGTGTGGTTTTTTAGTGATGAGTGTCACTTCGTTATGGATCATAGTGCTCGGTTGTGGAGGGCCTCTGGTGAATGCCAAAATCCGAATCTCGCTATCGAGCGGCACACTTTCCCCAAAGAAAGCATTATGTTCTGGAGAGCCATAGCCTACCATAGCTGATCTACTATCGTCATGTTTCATGGACCATTGAAGGCTCAGAACAATGGTGGATGAGGTCCTATGCCGCCATCTGTTCCTTTTTCTGGCCGGGATTCCAGGTGCGATATTCCAGCAGGATAACGCCCGACCGCCGCACATGGCACAGTTCACCCAGAACTGCCCCCGCCATGTCCAAACACTATTATTGACCGGCAAAATTGTGGCACGTATGTCATTTAAATGCCAATAAGTGTAGCGAATCAGTTTTTGTTGCCCTTCAGAGACTTAGTAATTGGAGCAGATGAAAAGCAAATAAAAGGCCAAATAGCATTTATTAAGAAACATTTACTTAAAGGATAAAAATGTATCATTATAAAATTCTTTACAATTGAAAGTACCAACGATTAAAGTCTCGAATTATGCACTCACGCCAGTATATATTAGCATTCTAGCTCACACGCGATCATATACTACATCTATCCCACAGATATTTACTTAAAATAAATAAAATACTTCATAAAAAATAAAAATACATATATTTCTGTGATTTAGAATCCGCTTACTACTACTACTAACTTATAAAAACGAGAAAACATAAGCCTTCATTATATATATATATATATACACACACATATATATATAATGTAAATATTCTCTTCCATATTGTGATGCGGAATCATTGTACTTTAACTACTCGCAATAGCAAAAAAAAAAAAAAAAAGTTATACAATACAATTCTACTACTCAGACAGAGTAATCACACAAATATTTCAGTATCAAATCTCTACTGTCACACAAAATTACTTAAAAATTACTTTAACACACAAAATATTTAAACTTGAAGACAGTTATGAAAAACATTTAAGCCAAAACCTATTTAGGTGAGCGCGCACGCTTCTTACTACAGTTTACAACAACTCCCAAGTTCTACCACATTACTCTAGCTTTTCGCTCATCAAAGAAGATTACTTTTTTTTGTCATTAAGAGCATGTAATGTAGACGTGTAAAAACTATAAATTAATGGCGAACACTCCTTTAAAGCCGTGATGCCATTCTCATGAACATTTACCGATCCAGCGAGAACAGCCAGGTTGAAATTCAGAACACCGTGCAGAATAAATAAATATGCAGGAGAGGCAGGAAAACTCGCAGATATTGCCTAAATTTCCGGTACGACCATCTCAAATACCTGAACCAGTTGACTCGCCCAACCTCTCGGGTACGCCGCAAGACTGCGGCGCATCGAACTGCATTTCGCCAGAGTTCAATATGGCACTTGTAGCCGATGTTCACGCACGATGTGGCACTCACGTCTCCAAACGGCGAAATTTAAAGGTCCCAGTAGCACGGCATGAAATCACTCGCACTCAGAAATTTCAATATCACTTTTTGATACCCATCGCGAAACTGAACACTGCCGGCTTCATTCCAAATGAAAAAGTATCTCTATATCGTAGCGAAATTTGCATGGCATTCTTTTATTTAGCATTCCCGTAAAAGTTCATGAAAGCCGAAGCTCTTACTCCAGAGTTAACTACCAGACCAGCGTGGAACGATGCCAGTTTACCCATCGCTGGACCAGCTCTGTTCCATTTCACGGCACACCGCGTATTGCTAAGTCTGTGCGGCGCAAGATATACTCTGTACCATATATGAAGGCCACATTCTTGACAGTTGTTGATTACCGCGCCAATGTTTACTTTTTGTTTATGTATCCATTCGCCATCAACTGGCTTTGATGCGACGAGTCAGCGCATCCAGGAGGTGCTGTTTCGTGCGGCAATTAGTGAACTACTTGGGTGGCCGCGGCAGGCGGCGAGAGGTTTGAAGGGCGTGTGTAGAGTCGTTCGTAAAAGCTGTACACGAAATATATGTTACTTTACAAATTATGCAGAACTCGTGAAAAATAAAACTATTGGTATCTGTTCGTAAATATATTATATAAAGCAAACGAACTCTATTCTCTTCTGGCTTGTAGTGCTTCGAAAATAACCCCACAAATGGCGCGCATAACATTTCAGTGCGTGCTCTGAGCCACATTTTTTCTCAAGAGGTAGCGTCTTTGTAAAATTTACTGTTGTTCTATTACTGAGCTCGGAACGAAAGGAATTTGAAATATTTTTCAGTGAGATTATTAGAAAAAATATTCCAGCAATATTATGCAATATTTCTGTATGCTTTTGGAATTAATATCAAACACGCAAGGAAAGCCGGGCGGGTTGGAGAGAGGCGTAAAATTTTTTTTGAAATTGCGTTTCATTTGGATGTGGATCGTTTTAATGTGACTTTAATTTTGAACACCTATACATTTCTACTTTAGCACGAAGTTTAGTTTATAACTCCAAAAACCGCTGTTTTATGACCATGTAAAATATAATGTATTAATAAACCTTGGAACTCTTTCTTATCGCGTATTTTCGGCTGGTCTAATGTGTGTCGGCAGTGCACTCAGAATAGCCAACGTAATATTAACTTTTGTTCGTTCGTGCATCAGGTGATACAGGATTTTGTAAATGACTGGTTGTTTGTTTTGAATACGTCAAATTGCCACTCACTGACTGTCAGAATAAGGCCTTCTTATATGAAATGAACTATAAATCCAGCCACCTCGTTTGAAAGCTAACTCGCCACATCCTCAAAGCAAAAACGTTGTCAACTCCGCGGCCGGCCATATACCAGTCCAAAGCAGGTCACCATGGAAGATATTACACTCCGATTTAGACCTACTGGCCACGAGGCCTACTAATGAGCCGCGTCTCGATGTATCGGTAAACATTTCAACGAACATAACTAACGTGTGGCGCGCATGGCAATATGCACGTAACACCATTGGCCTGCCCACTCCCCTAACATATCATCAATCGAGTCAGCTGCCACCGAGCCACAGCATCCGGTATTAGGAACACACCATCCAACAATTGTGGACCCATATGCCTCAGGACACCATCCGGTGTCTGCTGGACGCCATGCCAAACAATGTTGCAGAGTGGATTCCATTGCGACGGGGTTGCGAAGCACCAGTGAAGATGGCCGGATAGCGTACCCCAGACCCATATATAATTGTTTTGCTACTATTTTTTTTGTGATTAAGCGCATCTCTCAACTGTATCACTACATCTATAAAGTTTCAGAACCACCTGATGCGTCCTTCTGTGAGCGCTATTTGTAATTTCCAGTAGTGTACTTCACAATACAAGAAAATGCATTATAATTTAGAGCAATTACATATTTATATCACAGTTAAATGCAGTTAATAGTATATCATTAATTGTTGACAACCTTAGGGGCAAAGTGGGTGTTACAACCACCTAGAAACGCACCTGAATAATGATTGTATTTCGTAACTTCAATGAAGTCTGGTCTGCGTGAAAATCTGTCAACGAAAATCACGTGTACCCAAATCTCTAGTAACTTGTGGAATTGTACTTCGGTTAGGGTTCCTTGGGCGCGTCGGACAAATAGTTGAGCAGTTGTGAAGGTAATGAAGGCACACGTATTCGAACTCTACCCATTACACAAATGAATCCATGGGTTTTAGGTCTGTTCAGTCTTATGAGGGCTCCGGTGACCGCGTGGCTAGTGCACCTGCCTCCCACCACGGCAATCCGGGTTCGACTCCTGGCAGAGGCACGCCCGGATTTTCGCACGGAGGAAACGCGTGGCGGACGTTGTTGTCCTCTCGAGGAACTCTAGTTTTTGCCATTTCATTCCACGTCACAATTCATGGATACAAGCGCCTACAGACATCGCCTCAAAGCCCACTTTTCGTTGGTCATAACTCGCCCCTTAATGTGCCCCCTCACACAGAATTTTTTTGTTTATTTACTGACCGGCTGATTCGTGGTATGTACATGTGGTATCGAGAATGCATTTCAAGTGCGTAAAACGTGTGTCGCATCATTGAAATGATTTATGCCAGCATAAATGTCGAAAACCAAGTGGCTTGGATTCAAGATAAGTGTGGGCTGTTCACGGTTAATTAATAACTTTTGAAATGAACATTTGAAAAATGTCACAGACCGCACCTGCAAACATTTTGACGAGCACACTGGCTGGCACGATGGAGGGAAAGTAATTCCATATCTTAACGTTGAATTTAAAATGTTAGGTAAAAATGTGGGGATAATGAAGTGTTTTATTATTTAATAATGTGTGGGCGATATGTAACATGGAGGCCGCAGGTCGGTCTGCTAAAATATCACTGTTTATATCCTAGTACATATAAAAAATGGAAAGATTAATCGTCGCACAGACAGTAAAGATTTTCTGTGGTTGTTTCAAAAAATTATTCGGAAACAAGTTCTCAATGATTTTCTTGTAACTCTACACCTAAAATGTCGTATCTTTACAACACATTGTTTAAATAAAAATACACACTTGTTTACGGAGCTTCGTATATATAACTAGCTTCACCCCGTGAATTTTTATCCCCGTGAAATTAGTATTTTGTTATAATATTATTTAAAAAGTGTAAGTATGTCTTTAAAATAGAATACATATTTTAAAATAGAAAGTGGAGTGAAATGCCAGTACAAAAATAACATAAATGTTGTGAACTTTGGAGTTGTTTTTAGTAATCGGACGAGTAAACTTACAAGTTAGGCTTTTTAAAATACACTGGAGAGCCCAAAAAAACTGGTATAGGCGTGCGTATGCAAATAACAGATGTATGGAACCAATCATAGTAACGCGATGCGGTCGGCAGCGCCTATATAATACACCAAGCGTCTGGCAAAGTTGCTAGATCGGTTGCTTCTGCTACAATGGCCGGTTATCAAAATTTAAGTGAGTTTGAACGTGGTGTTATAGTCGGCGCACGAGAGATGGGACATAGCATCTCCGAGGTAGCAATAAAATTTGGATTTTCGCGTATGACCATTTCACGAGTGTACCGTGAATATCGGGAATCCGGTAAAACATCAAATCTTCGACATCGCTGCGGCCGGAAAAAGATCGTGAAAGAACGGGACAAACGACGACTGACGAGAATCATTAAACGTGACAGACGTGCAACCCTTTCTCAAATTGGGGCAGATTTTAATGCCTCCTGCATACCTTCAGACGTTAGTCGAGTCCATGCTACGTCGTCTTGTGGCACTTCTGCGTGCTCGTGAGGCCCTTACACTATGTTAGGTAGGTGTACCAGTTTTTTTGGCTCTTCAGTGTACTTATTGTAAACAATGTTCTTTGCCATAATAGAGGGCGGAACAAACACAAGGAGGCTGAGGGGTGAGCTTACACGTGAGCATGCCATGTAAAACTGATCGTGGGAGAAACAATCCTGCCTGAAGTCAACTCCTGCGAATTTGAGAGTTTGCTCCTGCGACTTATTTTTCTTCATCGAGAAGCACACTTTGAGGGAAAACCGCAGTCTTTTGAATTATAGGTTATTGTTTTCTAAATTTAATTATTTATTTTCTTAAATACTTTTACGAAGTTTCTACTTAATAGGACCAATTTAATATTGGTTTATTTCTAAGAAACTGTTAAACACATGTTTAATTATTAATTTTGTAGTACTTGCACGAGGTTTAGAGTTAATAGGACCAACGAATATGTTTTCCGATACCAACTTTGAACTCCCATTTCACCTCTTCAAGGGTTCAATTCTGAAAAATCCCTTCTTGGTGGCTGGCTATATTCCATAATGAATGTTCCCTCGAAATTTTATGTTTCTAGGAATAATTGTCGAGGCTGGACGTTGATATGTCAGTCAGTCAGTTTTTGCTTTTACGTGTATAGGTCAACACGTAGTATACAACAGTTGCTTGTTAAAGCTCAATATTAGTTCCATACACATTTCATAGTAAAGTTTTGTGAAATTTACTCTAATTTATTGGCAGTGGTACAAACAAAATCTTTGGCAACTAATTTCTAAAGAATTTCTTGTGAAAAAAAAAAACAGAGCACTTGTATTACTATACATTTATAATTTTTAAGAGAAACGTTCTTTGTTACAAAGTTACTGAACATTCTGCAGTATGGTCTGCTATTTAAAAAGCACGTGGGTGCGCGTGTGTGTATATTTGCGCGCATCGCCGCACGCTATACCAGTTACGTTGTTCATCATAACTCCTATATGTACGACTCGTAGGTTTTATCGTGAGTGATTGATGATTTATAGTTTTCATTTATTGATATTGCTAGAGGCATGGAAATTTCGTGAATTTATTTAAGGAACAAGCTAGACTTGAAACACATGTACAGTTAACTTTCTGCCTCAATTGGATCGCAGTTTTTTTCTAAGCCACGATCTGGATGCTTTAGAGCTAATAACTAGACGGATGAATCCCGCGCTACCTGTTCTGGTGTAACACTGTAGCATGTGCCAATGTACAACTACCTGAGGCTCGAGAATACAAAGGTTTGTGTAATCCAGTTTGTTGCCAAAAAAATCCGCGTGATTTCCGCGCCACTAAACATGGGCATATGTACAAAATTCATGACTAGAGACACTAAAATGTCGCGGATTCATTTGGCAGCAAGCTAGACTCTAAAACCCTTTGTGTACTTGAGCCTCAGTTAGTTGTTCATTCGCCGATGCTCCAATCTTTTACGCCAGACCGGGTAGCACGAGATTTCGTCCTTGTTTCCTTGCAGGTTAGTTATTGGTTCATATTCGACCAGGGCAAATCTTAAAAACCTGCAATCAAATTGGAAAAGGAAGTCAAAGGCACATACGTTTGGAGTCTAGCTTGTTCTCAATTGAATTCACGAAATTTCCGGGCTCTCTGTCCATGACATAAGAACAAAGTTAACAGTAGAATATAATAAAAATAACATTCTAGCCAATAACGAGGCNTTGCCAAAAAAATCCGCGTGATTTCCGCGCCACTAAACATGGGCATATGTACAAAATTCATGACTAGAGACACTAAAATGTCGCGGATTCATTTGGCAGCAAGCTAGACTCTAAAACCCTTTGTGTACTTGAGCCTCAGTTAGTTGTTCATTCGCCGATGCTCCAATCTTTTACGCCAGACCGGGTAGCACGAGATTTCGTCCTTGTTTCCTTGCAGGTTAGTTATTGGTTCATATTCGACCAGGGCGTGTCTTAAAAACTGCAATCAAATTGGAAAAGGAAGTCAAAGGCACATACGTTTGGAGTCTAGCTTGTTCTCAATTGAATTCGCGAAATTTCCGGGCTCTCTGTCCATGACATAAGAACAAAGTTAACAGTAGAATATAATAAAAATAACATTCTAGCCAATAACGAGGTTATCATGTCGTTCGTGGAAGTAGGCTATTAAGTACTGCACAGAAACTGAGAAATAATTATTTCATTTAATTTTTTTTTTTTATTTGTGACCCGCCAGTAGTGTGACACGCCAGCAGATATTATCGTGTAACTATGGGGGGGGGGGGGATGAGGAACAAATAATTATTTAATGTGCTGAGAGATAAACGCAGCTACTGTAGTCACAACAGATTGTCTTACCCGAAGAATCTAGCAGGAACTGTAACTCCTCGTGAAGGCTGATATCTAAAAAGTAGTTTCAGAATGTTCAGCTGTACCTGATAATATGTATCTCGCTGCGTAGTTCGATTTAACTTGTTCAGTCACCGTGTGCACGATCGTGGACCTGTTGCACGTCAATGTTATTTATGACTGCTACTGTACTAAGAGAAGCACGTGAGAGTATTCCTTGTGGCTAATGTATTTGTGGATTTGTTTACAGTTATTTGCGAAGAATGGCTAACGCCAATATAATTGAGCATGCAGTACGTTGTACACTGGATGCAAGAAAAATGCTTATCACAAGTATAGTGCATACCAAAAAAAATTACTTGATTACAACACCTTAACTAGAAACTAATGTTTGACAAAATGTGTTAATTTATTGTTTGTCTGTATATAGCAAAGACGACAAAACATACGACAAGGCACAAAGTCTCAATAAATTTAAAGTGAACAGTATATAAAAGCGGGTAAATTTGAAGCTTATCGGAGCAATGGCAATACATTCAATTTTGTAGGCAGATTGTTTTCATATTGCTCTAATTATCTCCGTGTTAGTAATTCCTGCCGCTGCCCGCACTTCATGACACCTCGGAATAGATAAGTGCACAGAAGTGGGATGGCGTGGCGGTTCCTTTGATGTGGGCATATCCTTGTGTGGAATTTTCTTGGTTTTGTTAAGAGACACATTTGTTCACAATTAAACTTCTATTTTTTTGTGAATGTCTATATTATATGTCACATTCTGGATTTTCAGCGACGTACTGCAATGGCATAGAATAAGTAAGGAAGCAGAAGTCCCATAGCGTGCCAGTTCCTCTGGTTCCCGCTCTTTCCGGGAATGGGTCTTGTTTTTGATTGGCTGTTGCGTGCTGGGGAAGGTTCGCTATTGGCTGGGATACCACTTGGCAAGCAAGTTACGGTATCAGACGCTGATTGGCGAGCGTCGCTCCGACATGTTGCTGGCCAGTGATATGGCACTTTCCTGGCGTGTGCGACTGCGACTGTAGTTCGCGGAAAAAGAGGCTGCTTCACCTCTATATACGTAACTATTCCGAGCCACCGTTGATCGATAGTGCTACTGCTGCTGCAATAGTCGTGATACTTTCGCTTCACTCTGATGATATATCAAGCCTTCCACAAATCACACGCATGTCCGATATACATCGAACAATCCGGCCATTGTTACTCTGGGATAGAGGCAAACTTTATTACCACGACAGCTGTCGTGTGGACAGAGAGTACTTAAGAGTACAGAAGTAAAATTTCCGTTTATACCGCGAGCTCCAGCCGCACACGCCAGCAACATGTTGGAACGTCGTTCGCCAATCAGCAAATCGTAACCTACTCACCAGCCAGTACCCAGTAAATATGGAACCTTTCGCAGCATGCAGTAGCCAATCAGACACAAGATTCTCACGCAGTCAAACAAAGAATGGGTACGACCACATCATAGGAACCGTCGCACCATTTCGTGTTTTATACTAATTTACTCCTGTTGTACTGTGCACATGACAATTTTTTATAACTGGTTTCTCATGTTTGGATGAAGCTACAGTATTTAGGAAAATACGTTAACAGAAAAAATTACCTTTTTTTTTTTCANGTGCACATGACAATTTTTTATAACTGGTTTCTCATGTTTGGATGAAGCTACAGTATTTAGGAAAATACGTTAACAGAAAAAATTACCGTTTTTTTTTTCAATATCTCTACATGTATACTAAGCACTGTTATGCGAAATGACAAAGAGTTGTTTGAGGTTCGGAAGTAAACGAGCTGTAAGGACGACACTTATACGCGCACGTAGTACCCCATCACCACTACGCGAAAGGCGTCGAACTTGCGTGCGGTGTTTCTGTGGTCATGCTGTATCTATGGAACTTTAAGCTGTGGCCCTTATTATTTTACTGTTAGGAAGTCCGAAGCAAAGATCAGTGCATGCCCCTGTTACAGTGTAATGAGATACATCAGTGTGTAAGTGCGGTTTTTAGCTACGTAGAAGGGCGCGGACATATCATTGTTATTGTGCGCGGCGTCTTGAAAGTATGTCTCGATCGTCACCTCAAGTGTGTTTTCTTTTCGCATATCGGTGAGATGTAAACGAGTTTAGTTGTTTTCGTAAAAAAAAAAAAAAGTTAATTTCAAACACACTGCAACACAGTAGATACGCCAGGCAGGCGGCACCATTAAAGTTCTGCGTCTTCCACTGTACAGGAGTCTTTCCTTTCCTGCTCATTTAAGTTATTGTAAAGGAAATCTTTAAAAAATGTTACTGTGGAAGTTCAGCTATTTTCCTCATTATGCAGTACAGACATGAAATTTCAACTATCCACATAAAATTTTACTACAAATAACATTATAGAAACTTTAAAATATCAATAATTACCTGCCTTTATTACAACATCCAAATAATACGTAGTATAATTAAGTACAGAAATATTTAACAACTAGTACAATGTAAGTTTTCTGTGGTCAGAAAATTTCTAGTTATTAATTAAAAACTGAAATTATGTCACTAAACGAAGCATTTGTTCGTAAGACGTGAAGTCGAGCCTTACCTTAAATAATATCTCAGTGTTCCTTGATCGATGCAAGTTCTTATCTATAGGTCGACAGAAAGGTTTTTTTTTTAAATTTTGCGTAAAGAATTTAAATTAACACGGATGAATCTAAACACGGGTCTCAAAAAGAGCTTTGAAGACGTTTAAAATCTTTACAGGTGTTAGCCGGAGTGAAAGAGGAAGATGAGGTACAAAAAATTATGTATTTATTGAAATTTGACTAAAAGTTGAGTTGAAAGATTTGAGCGGCTCCTAACAACTGGGTATTGATAGCCGATAAGGGTGAAATGATGTAAGAATGGAGCTTCGCTGGAATGTAAGGGCGGGAGAAACGGGCGGTTCACGAGAAAACTCACCGACCTGAGTCATCTTCCGGTAAAAGAAGTATAACAGCGGTTATTTTACAGAACGCCGCCTTAGTACGTTGTAATTTCTCTGTATGCAAACGAATGCAACACCACACGAACTTACAATCCCAAACCCGTTTTCACTTTCGCTGCTGTGAGTAAGAACATCAAGGTTAAATTGCTTCCCGGGTCGTAAATGAGACGGAACGGGGAAGTGACGCATACGATTTGCATATTAAACAGCATCCAAAGCAAATAATACCGAAGTGTATAGGAGCGAAACTACGAGACGTGTATTCCGGAAACCTGCCTTGTTCATCAGCAAAACTAAATTAATTGCTACGCAGTGCAGCATCAGTTCATTCAACCAATGAGTGTCTTTTTCACAGTAGGCGAACTAATTGAGTAGACAGTGGGGTAAAATGTTTTCCAGGTCATCGTGCAGCCAATCAGCGATTGGTAAGTTTTAAATACAATAGACAGACAGTGGTCGCTACCGTGTTATATATATGTATATATTCGAATTAGGACTTTGCGAGTTCAAGCGTACATGTCGGCATCACAGAGTACTTAAGAATACAGAGGCGAAACCGCCGTTTATTCCACGAACCCCAGCCGCACACGCCAGCAAAATGGTGTCAGTGTTGGAACGTCTTTTGCTAATCAGCGCCGGTAACCTATTTGTCAACCAGCAGCCCAGACAATAACGAAACTTTCGCCCGCATGCAAAAGCGAATAAGACACAAGGCCCATTTCCAGAGCTTGGCGCAGCCAATCAGAGAATTAGTACAACCACATCAAAGGAACGTCACGCCATATCGGCTCGGTGTATATATACCGGGCAAGTCGCCCGCCGCCCACGCCTATTTTTTCCGTATTTATGCAACCCTCACACTTTGCCCCCATCTAACACAACATCAATCGTAGCAGAACACCACGTGTGCGCTGATTCGTTGTCGTCAGTACAGTAAGCGGTGAACAGATGGCGTTATGTCAGCAATGCGCTGAGAAGCAGTCACATTTCAAAGAATGCATGTCCGTTTATTGTGTTGAAACAGATTATTGCGATGTTTACATAATACGTTGGTACGGGACGATCGCGTCCGTAGTAACACACACCTGCCTCGCTTCGAGACATTGTGTTTCTTCATGTGACATGAAAATAGAGTCACCGCTTATTGTATTCACGAAAATAAATCAACGCGCACGTGCTGTATTGCAGCGGTTCTCTATTCTCGCGCCGCTGATTGGTGCAGGCCGAACAGGGCGTCGAATGTTCCGCGAACAGACGAGGCGCCGTAATGAGTACGTACACGGCACGGGACTCGGGCACACAAGAGATAGTAGTTTTAAAGCGGAGGAGATGATATGTTAGATAGGTAGTAGGGTGTGCGGGTTGCATAGATACGGAAAAATAGGGGCGGGCATCACAGCCCACTCACGTGTCCCGCGGACTTATTTGTGTAATTCCAGGTATCGAACGAAATATTAATTCCTTTCGATATCTATGTAACTTCCTGTAATTAATACATTCAATGTTATTAAATATTGCGTTATATTAATAACAAAACAGGATCATGCGTGTAATTTTTTTAAATCTACTTTTTCGAGGTTATTGCGAGTTTTACGCTTATGGCCGTGGACAAGTCAACAATAATGGTCGCGGCCCTTTGTATAAAATCTGTTGGACACCTCTGTCTTATAGGTAGGAACAATGATATTTCGCAAAAATATTTCGAGACAACATACAGTTCAAAGCACTGTGGGGTTGTCAAGCTTGTTTGTTTGGCTGAAGCATGTTCTGGTCCTTAACCGTTTGCGCACGAATCACGAAGGTGCAGTGTCAGAGTTACGGGATCCTGAGTGTCTCAGTCAAATGCGGAAAAGACACCAGCGGCCAATCGAGGTATGACTACAATATATAGTTTTGAAGTCTACTGTGTGCTTCAATTTTTTCGCGAAAAATCAGTGGCTCTACTTATAGGTAGGTACACCCGAATTTCGCGAAAAGATTTCCGCACATGCTATGTTTCAATAGCCAACGAGCGTACAATCAGTTTTCTTTTGCTTATTGGCGGCATGTATTTGTGAGATGACATATTCTTGCTTGTCCGGCTAATCAGAATTATATATGATCAACACTGTACGTCTGTGATTTGCGCGCAGACGTCGAGGACGCGTAACACGCAAACCATCCAATCACGAAAGTGGATCTGAGCTGAAGTTTTATGAAATACAACTTGTCGTAAAATATTTTCGCGAAAATCAGGCGTCCCTACTTATAGGTTATGTCAAATTTGTCGTAAATAGGTAGCGAAAAAGAAAACACAAAACACAACACCTATGTTTAAAGTCTAGCTTCTCCTCAACTAAATCAACGAAATTTACAATTTAAGTTTCCCATATTCTAACCGCCAGGCCGTCGGTTCGAATTCCTGATAAACCAAGCACTTGTACATATGTACCAACATTAGACTAAGGTTACGTTAGTTGTGCGTGAGCCGCCTCGTTATTAGACTTTCTGGGTGAAGAAAGCATTTTAAATAATGACCACTAACGTATTTAATTTAATTGGTAATTTAACTACGACAAACAAGAAGAGTCCTTAATAATCGGCTGCACAGCAAATGCCGGAAAGGAATGGTCGGTCCTAAATCTGTCCAAGCAGATGCGTCTTTCGTCATGTGTCTCCCCCCCCCCCTTCTTCTTCTTTCTTCCAAAGGTCTTGCGAAGCAATTAAAACTGTTCGCAGCTAATTGTTTTATGGGCCGGCGCGCCTGACGGCGTGTGTCAGCCACCCCAATTTAGACGTCCCGGCAGTGATGACAAACGTCTCCGAAATGCCAAGTGCCACGGGTCTACCCCGCACTCCCTCCCCTCCATACGCTAACTTCCTCCTCCTCCACAACTCTGCGATCAGATACGGCGAGATGGCACAGATACTGCTCAATGGCGACCTCGCGTCGCTGCAGCTTTAAGGCCCTCACACTACTGACAACTTTCAGCATTTAACTTTACGGCCCTGCCCTACCAAACTGGCACCCGCGAACTTCAAGCGGGGGATCAATGCCAAACGTAATTTATTCTCTTAGCGTCAATTTTAAGGTAACTATTACAAACAAAAACCAGTTTCATGTGACATTCTCAGAGAATATTAGTATATAGGTAATATTATTTTTGAAAAAAAAAAATAAAAAAATTATAATAATATTGATGCCTTATTTTATTATACCTAAATTTTACCATTACATTTTAGAAAAAAAATGTTTTAAACAAAACAATCGCAATATGACTTAACAAAGCAAAATTCCTATAAAAATGTCACGTTTGAAATATTTATTTTCAAAGTTGACGCAGTGAGAAGGAATTTCTTTTAACATTGATTCCCCATTTGAAGTTCACTGATGCCGGCTTCATATGAAGGACTTTTAACGAGTTTACTTCACGTTTGCTTTTCAGCGTGTTGTTTCCTATGGAAGTGCCAAAGATAATGTCAAGCACTGTTGACTTGAATATTTCGAAAAGTTGAAACTTAACACTCATTCCGACCCAGTGTACACAATTGTGTACGTTACGCACATGCAGGTATTCTTTGGTATGAAATGCTAACTGCAAAGCTCAGTCACCAATGGTCTTACCAGTTTGTAAACGATTCGCAAACCGCCTTACTGGTCTAGGCCATAATTTGTTTATATAACTGTAGCCGATCATATAGCCTACAGCTCATTGCCAGTGACAACGAAACACGTGTTGTGTTGACTTATGTACAGCACGTATCATACTTTTTGTTTATAATACCTTAAACCGTAAATAAAAGTGGCGTTGAAAAGGTTAAAGGCAAAGTAAGGCAGTCGTTTTGCCGAAAATCAATTACAAGTTAGGTGGAATGGCTACATACATAACTTACATGTATGACAATATTTATACGAGCTTGGTTATATATATCGAAATGAATATCGCTTTACGTGTATTCCAAACACTCTGCAACAGAGTTCGAGCGCCAGGCAGACGGGCCTCGTAAGGCCCCCGCCCACCTGGTGTTTTAAGTGCGCTGCAGCGATGACATTCAGGTTTTTTTTATCAAATAAACTAGTAAACGTGTGTCCAGTATGCAGGTCTACGAAAATAATTTACACTTCAGACTATACCTGTTAGTTACTTTCAAGACGTCATGCACATTAGAAACACCATTTCACGACCAGAACACTGCACGCCAGTTCAGAGCCCTGCACGTAACGGCGATGGCGCACCTGAGGCGCGTGCCAGTGTAGCACTTATAGCACCCCGAGTTTCTCAGCCTGAAAAGCATATAAAGCTCGAGGAGGCTTCAGTCGCTGGTTTGTCCACTCACCGGTCAGTCCCGCGGGCTGCACGCGTCTTCAAAACGTAGCGGGTTTGTCGAGCAAGGGGTGCACGCATGCAGGGACCGTCGAGGCACCCTCAGTTCTGCTGGTCCTCCCCGTAAGAAGACACCTTGGCTTCTGGCTCCCGGGAGGCCACCGTGGCTGGGTGGTTAGCCTGCTCGCCTCCCACCAAGGCAAACCGAGTTCAATCCCCGGCTGGGTCATCCCCCCTCCCCCCAGGTATTTGCAAGTGGGAATCGTGCCAGACGACGCCGCTGGTTGGCGGATTTTCTCGGGGATCTCCCGTTTCCCCCCACTATTGCATTCTGGCGCTACTCCATTCTCGCCTCAATTCACCCTCATCGGCTCTCAAGACCTCGTTGCTAAGAGCCACTCAATTCTCTCAACTCAACTCAACGATTCTGGCTCCTGGGGTTGTTCATTACTTTGCCCCGCCCTCGTTTACGTGATCGTGGCGGGGTTTTTTGGTGATGACGTATTGACCAGATGTTTCATTAATTTCGTGTCCTCGGTGCTTTGATGTGTATAGTTACGTTTCTAGTTGGCGTATGGATGTCATAGTAAGCAATTGTGCCTATCTTCATTTTTTAAATACTATGGAATATTTCGGTGTAAACGTTATCTTTAGAAGAGAAATGAAAGTCGATATTTAGCTGCCCATTCCTAATTTAGTTATTGAAAAATAAATGTTTTCGTTTACAAGTGTCGAAGTCAGCGAAAATCGTGGTGAGCAGCCTTCTGTTTGCGATATTTATTCTTTTGTCGAACAGTTTTTTAAACTGTAGCGACGATGCTGTATCTTTTCTGAACACATCGCTCTATTAGAACCCTTTAGTTACCTCTTATTATTCCGAGGAAACAGAACACACTTGAAGCTTATATATGCTATTTTGTATATCGCCACCGCAATACTTCCTTACAGCTGGACGTGGCGTTGAGGCGTTTGTAATGGTTTACTAGGGAGGCTCCTTAAGTTACGCTCCTCTACGCCGCGGTATGCCAACTATGCCCACCTGGGCTCGGAGTCTGCATCTGCACGGAGCTCTAGGCCCCGTCGCAACAATATTCCGGTTAAGTCAACAGCAAATAAATAAAAATTGTTTTTATATTTGACGTTTTCGTGCAAGTTCAATGTTCAAATTTGTGGTCATAGCCCAGGAAATAAAGATTTTAAACCTTGTATCTCGTTACTACAGATTTACATCTATGACAGGTAAATCGTCTTTGAAATCTAAGTTTGTTTCAGAGAAATTACCGCCAACATCAGAAGCAGCTTACCAACATTTATTGAGAGTTTACCTCCAGGTGCAACACTGGATTGGCAAAAAACTTCCAATTATAAATTGGGGTTGGACACATGAGTATATAACGGAATACGGAAGAAAAAAGAAAAAACTTATTTCCAGTATTACACAGCCTTTGCCACCGATGACCTTCACTGGCTTGTTTCCTGCAGCTGTAAGATTTCATGTGGTAAATATTGTAGATGCAGAAATCTGGTCTGAGTTGTTCTGCAATGTGTAAAAAATGTAACGGTTTATAATTCTTTGACTCTCCTAATTCGCCGAAGAAATTGACGTTACTTTTGGCGATTAGTGTCAGCGCCGGTTTTGGAAGTCAGTCAATCAAAGATGATAAGTGAGACAAACATATAATATCTAAAGAAAACCTGTGTAAAAATTACGTTTTGTTTTAATTTTATAAGTGAGGTGGGCGGGTGGTACGTGATTCCGTAATATAAAAAGTAAAGTTGTTAGAGCAAAGTTACTTTGCTTGTTTTTACAATAATTTCATAAACCTGCCAGATACCGGTTTTAGCCAGCCCAGGATACGACGGGTTCAAAGGTGGTGGATAATGGAAAGCTCATAATTAGGTAGGGAGTATTCTTAGCCACCGAACCAAAACTGGCATTACATAACTAAACGAAAATAAAATTTATATGGTCAGGTTACTAATTCTATGTTAGTGATTATCAATATCAATAGTAGTTAAAAGTTTTTATTCACAACTTGTTTATTTTATTTAAAAAAACTTGTTTAAAATAGAAAAATATATAATAATTTCGTTAATTATTAAAGTCAGTTTGGAACGAATGTAAATGGAGTATAACGTTAGTTATGTAATAGTTTAAACAATAATAAGAGGCGTACGTGCAAGAACTGCGAACAAGAAGGGGTAGGTGGAGGAAGGGAGGACGCGAGCCACCACGCACTCTCTCACTTCTCGCCTACCAATCAACTCCCCAATATCAAATAATGACATTCTTGTTAAAACTTTTGTTTGACACATTTTTGGGTATTCCAATTCTTTAAAAAAAACTACACTAAAATTGCACAATTCTACTTATAAAAAATAACTATTTATTTATTTAATTATTTTATAACTCCTTAATGATTAATATTATATAACACATTACCTGGACCAAAGTTAAAGAGCTATTATAGACGAAACACAAAAAAAAAAAATTAATCGGTACGACATTTTGTAACTGACTTACAAGCGATTCAGTAAGGTCATAATTTTCACGCTTTGGAGGGGTTTGAGGGTTAGGGAAAACACAAGGAGGAGAAAAGGCGATTTTTTAGGAAATGCATGTCTCATAATAATTTATCACCTGAGAAAAATTCAGCTTTTCCGGAATTAGGTGCGACAGTGGACGATTTTTGGCCTTTATTTCCTGGTAGTGTTTCGTGTTTTATACACACTAAAGTATAAATTTGTAAATTAGTAAAGGCTAAAACATTAATAATGCTATTAATTTTCCGTAGTTTACTCGATCCCCTCTTGACTTAACTGTTCAGACCCATTGGAGAGTTAAATTTAGATGGACACAAATTGAGAAGAAAATTGCTGTAGATCAGGCCCGTCCAACATACGGCCCCCGGGCCACCATCCGGCCCGCGTAGGCCCTATATCCAGCCCGCGAGCTAGTTAAAATTTTTAAAGTCATAGCATAGATAGATGATGACATATAATAGACAAATATAGCGCAAACAATCTTTAAAAAGTCTCTTAGATAATATGTTTATTTTATCGACTACGAATAATATTCACATGTTTGTAGGCAAGTAAATAATGTTTACCTACGATTTATAAACAATAACACGAACTGCGCTTCGTAGGTATCAAATCCGCGCGTGCACTGAGACGCGCCCCACCCTCTCACCTCACCTTCGCGCTCGTAGCACCGCCGCCGTGTCGCTCGCTCAAAGTCACTTGGCCGGCAAAGTTTGTCACGACGCGAGTAATTACTTATTTGGTTTGTTTTGTTCGATCGCGATTGTGTTTCATTTGTAAATTAATAGTGAATGAAGTTTCTTGTAGTGAAAA
>NQII01000276.1:217719-244591 GCA_002778355.1 Clitarchus hookeri | reverse complement strand
TCTACCACAACACGACCCTTTCATAACTTCATACATGTCTTGCCACTCTCGGCGATGTGAGAACAGAGGAGTGACACTAGACAGGCCCTTACGAACTATTTTCTCAGGTCACAGCCATATTGCCAACACCAAAAATACAATGCAAATGCATATATTTATGTTTAAGTATTATAAATCGGGGAACAACCAAAATACCTTCGCTCAGTTTATAACTACAAAGTAGTCAGAAATATAATTTCACTATTGATATATAGCTTTTTACATAACGACAATTTTGTAACTTTGCTGACTAGTTGCACAGTTGTTGCCGTCTTCCACGCGATGCTTTGTAACTTGCACGACTTGCCTGGTGTTATGTTTACCGAGACATGATCGTTGATTTCCGATTTGATTTGTTAGAAGGTGTTTGAAAAATTGAGGTGTCACCACTCTTCAATGCCTTATTGTAGAAATTTTTAATAACGTACACCAGTTTCAAACTGGGTGAACAGTAGGAGTAACAAACTTAAAACAAAAGTTGTCACTTACAAAACGTTTACCTTGACGAAGTAGTGTTCCCTAGTTTGTCTCATTAGTGTACCCAATATCTGAATCCATTGCTGTTAGGGCCACGGTGGTGTAGAGGTTAAACTGCTTGCCTTTCATTTAGGAGAACCGGGTTCGATTCCCGGCGTGGCTGCTCCCGGATTTTCGCATGTGGGAACCGTGCCGGGCAGCAGTTTTTTTTCGGGGATCTCCTTTTCCCCCGCCCTTACACGCCGGCACTGTTACATACGCACCTCACTTCACCTTCATCGGCTGTCAAGACCTCGCTGTTAAGAGCCGCCCAAGTCTCTTCGCTCACTCACGCATAGCTTTTCATCGTACTGGTGTGCTGTGTTGGCAATATAACTGTGACCTGCGTACATTTTGTCGCTCAAAATATTAGCTCGAGGCAATACATGATAATGTTCCCTCTCTACTTGCCGTGTGTGCTATAAGTGAGCCGTCTGTAACTACCCGTGCAGGAACACCAGGTCTGCTGCTCTCGGCACCACCTCTCACGGCCGTCGGCCACCTTACATTTTGTTATTTTATATTTGTACCACATACTGTTTAATTTGTAGAGATTATGTGTAACTACATTTCTCCCAGATAACATTTTTTTTAGATCTTACAGTTTTTTGCTAAATAACATGTCCAGTCAAAATTTTGCTGTTTTTGTAATGTACAAATAAAATAAACGAATCTATTTGCAGAAAATTTAATATGGGCAGCTGAAAGAACTTGACTCAATTCATTTTAAATTATACTTAGCAAGCGTTATTTTTACAAAAAAACTCTGGGGCAGACATTAAGAAAAAAACACAAGATATTCATTATTCATAGCAATTTTTTTTAAATTGCTGAACTATTTCTTTGTAAGATTTTATAGAAAACTTGAAGTAGCTCTTGGCATCTTCTTTCAGTGTGAATTATCTCATTTCCATACGTAATTAAGTTTTCATTAGATTTACATTTCTAAAACAGTAAAATTGTGATTTTGACATGCATTCATGCAAAAAATATGCGCTGAAAAAATTGGCGAGGAAATAGTAGCCATTGATAATGTCTAAAAGTTGAACAGTACGTGGTACAAATATACGATAGCAAATTCTTCTGTGTCCAACGACCTTAAAGACGAATGGTGCACGAAAGCAGTATAGGTAGCTAGCCAATTTTCGTTATAAGTTGTTTTCAGAGAGTTTATCGAAAATGTTGGCACGACAAGGCATAAATAATAATTTATAACATCTTGTTACACTGTCAGATGTTCGTTGCCTTTGTTATTCTCGGAGCACTGATCAAAGATAAGAAATAAGATATTCTTTATTATCATCCGCCAGTGTTCCGAGAATAATGAAGATAGTATATATATATATCTAACACTCCAAGAAGATATTCGAAATTATTATTTATCTTGTGGCACTTAAACTGTATTGCATTGTGTTCAAAACATATATATATATATATATATTTTTTTTTTTCTTTGGAAACCAGTAAACATGCGTCCATAACACTTATCTACGAAAAGAAAACTCACTTCACATTAGTCGTGAACGGTACTTTCAAAACATGACGCGCACACTAGAAACGTAATTTTTTGCATTCCAACATGGCCGTAAACAGTTTTTCAGGCTGCTATTTATCTAAATATACTAATCGGATTCACACGAAACTACGACAGAGGAGTGCATTGGAGTTTGCTACAGTGTCGCGTCCAATAAAATGATAGGGTCGCGTCTTAAAGTGCCATAGTTCCAGCAGTACGACGGGAACACTGCACGTGAGTTCACAACTTTGCGTGTAGCGACAAAATCGCTTTGCATTCGCCGGACGGTGGCAGCCGTAGCGCTTCATCGACTCTGTCCACACAATAAATCTAGTTTTAAAGTGCCTTTAAAACTTGCTGAAATATTATATCTAGAGCTTGAATTTTCAGTATCGAACAACTTGAAATCTGAAAATAAACTTGAAATTTTTGTTGCAAATAGCGTAATATAAACTTTAAAATATCAATACGTTCCTGCCTTTTCACTACCACCAAGTAATAACATTAAGTATAAAATACTAAACAAATAGTAAAACGTTAATTTTTACACTCAGAAATTTTCAATGATTCCATTGAAACAGAAATTACATAAATTATGACACGAAAACCATGAATTTCTGTATAAAAGGTGAAGTCAATTGTTAACCTCCGACTTGTTGGTTAACGCCACATTGGACGTGTTTACTGCGCTGCGGAACATTCGTCATTGGCTACCTGTCAGCCCATGTATTACCTAGTTGACAGCGTCCTAATAGACTGTTGTTTATTTTATACGACGATAACTAACATTTCGCCTTCGTTTAAATATTCATACAAAAATTAAATTTTTATTCGCAAAAGTTGTTGGTTTGATGGGACGTTCTTGTAAGGCTGCGATTACAAATAAAGCAAAATAGTGAAAACATATCTGCGTTTCTTCACTGTCAGGGGTAGAGAACAATTCATATTATCGCTGCTGGAGCTATACTAGAGGGAGTGAGAGGTCTTGAGAGCCGGTGAGGGTAAAGTGAGGTGAGTATGGTCTGTCTCGTGTAAGTTGGCGATATTTCAGTTCGACGAAAGTAGCGCCAATGTTTACTTTTCGTTTATTTATCCTTTCGCCATCAACTGGTGCGTCAAGTGGAGGCTGTATATTAATATTATGAACACGCTGTCAGATAATCCACTTTCCATTGCAATGCTAAACAAATTTTAATGTATTTATAGACTTACATCTGTCTAAAAAATTTATAGGTTTTAAAACTAAAAACGGAAAACCTTTAAAAAAATATAATATTTGTTACCAATTTTTTTTTATTACAGACAACGAATTTGGGTTAACATTTGCGAGACGGTAATTGCAGTACGTATCACTCTTTTTATATTACAGTTAATATGTTAAGACCGGAAATAAAAGTAATACGGGTAACTTGCTTGATAACGCACTTTTCATTCGCCAACAAACAACTTACCAACGACTTTTGCAAAGCAGTTAGTCGACTATTACTGATACTAAAAAGCTTGAGTTAGAAATATGTGGCGTGGAATAACGTAAGAATTCTTCAAAACTACTCACGCACGTCCCATTTTCTTCGTTTTATTAATACAGAATAGTATCAACACGAAAACCACAAAAATTTGGGTTAGCGGGAGAACTGTTTGTAGTTCGGGATCTGGCTGACAGATAGCGTGGAAGGGCGTGTCGTAACATATGGCGTGGTACGGCTTGTTGTCAACAATGTAGCAGTACTTTGACTTGTCTCTTGATTCCGTCTCTTATTTGCTAAAACGTCAAGAGTTTGAAATATATTTCGTCAAATTATGAAAAAAAGATTTAACTATACCCTCCGATATTTCTGTAGCTTTTGGAATGAATATCAAGCATGTATTGAAGGTGTCGAGAGTGGCGGTACGACATAAAAATATCTTCCAATGTGTGAAGTTGCATTTAATTTGAATACGGACCGTTTTAATATCCGTTTCATTTTGAACACATATAAATTACTATTTTAGTGCCAAGTTTAGCTTGTAACACTCATAACAGCTGGTTTGTGAACAAGTAAAATAAAACGTATTAATTCACCCAGGAACTCTTTCTTATCCGCGTATTTTCTGCTTGTTTGATGTGCGTCGGCAGTGCAGTCAGAATAGATAACGTAATATTAATTTTCATTCGTTCATGCATCAGCTGATACAGGATTTTATAAATGGCGGCACGTTGTTTGTTACATATACGTCAAGTGCCACTCACTGACTGTCAAAATTTCGCCAACTTATATGAGACAGACCATATGTAGCATCGCCGGAATTCAAGGGCGGGGGAAACGGGAGATCTCCAAGAAAACCCGCCGTCCTACACGATTTCCACATGCAAAAATCCGGGAGCGACCCCACCGGGAACAGAACCCGGTTCTTTCAGGTAGGATGCGAGTAGTCTAGCCACTACACCACCGCAGCCACTTCTACACTCTAGAAAATTCCCCACAGAGTTCATGCGCACACTTTTTCGTACAGCTCAATCAGAGTTAATGAAGCATTTCTAAAATTTATGTTTGTAAAAAAAAATCCTTGTCGCTAACTGCATTTATTATAACGTAAAACATGACAGCAGTATCAGCTCCACACAATTTTTTAAAGATTACAAGACTGGCCATCTAGAGTCGCTTACAGCGTGACACGTGTAGAGTTATCATACCGAATACGGCGTGGAAAGAATGGAATGGATGAACAGGGTAGTGCGTTTCATAGCACAACACACGCGTATTTCAGCCACCTACAAAAAGTATTAACGGTAGTAGTTTCTCCTACACTGTTTCTGAGATTCTGTTGACAATTCCACTGCCCTGTGTAGTTTCGTTGTTCGTATACTGGCATTGCTGTTACAGCCATTATAACAATAAATTGCACAAAAATTGACAATGACGCTGGGAATAGCCATGCCTTCCAAACCGTCGCATTTACAATACATGCCTTGAGTGCCTTAATATGATCGCATTGCTTTTACCAATCATCCTTGGGTTGGCTGTTCAGTTATTCAAGGTTAATTGAGCACTTCTGAAATAAAGTTTTTAAAATGTTACTAGCTCTGCCTGCATACATTTTAACAGGCACACTGAGTGTCATGCGCCCAGTAAAGTTAGTAACGACGGAGGAAAAGTAGTTCCATGTCTTAACGTTGAATTAAAGTTGTTAGGCAAACATAAGTGGATACCTAAATGTTTTCTTTTACTCTCTGTTTTTTTGTTTAATGAATATAAGTGTAAGAATTATCAAGTTTATAAGGCATTTACTTTTCTAATAAATTAACAGTTTTACTTCGCCGAAGAATGAATAAAGTTATTAGGCCCATGACAATGTTAATTTTTACGTATAGCGGAAGAATACACAATGTGTATACAAGTAGATCTTAAGCAGGGCTTGTTAAATTGCTCCGTTTACCATGAACAGCTACGCTCTGTATTGCAGCATTTCGAAATCCAGAAATTTAAGATGACAACTTAGTTATATTATTACTAGCCGTTCGGCATTTGACCAAACTCCAAATGTATTCTGTGGGATTCGGATAGCAATGTTATGGCGGCCATCGTACAACTTTGCAATCATTTTAACGAAAAAAAAGTTGTCAGTAGGTTATGACAAAGAAGTACGATTCAACATCACTTCCGGTAGTAAATAACGTTTGCTCTCACTTTCAGAAAATTCACTGCTTTAGTTTTACAGCCAGTCCGTTAACAGTTTGCATCACTGTCAAATAACATAATGTAGATGTTCCGTTGTCTTGAACAGAACGAAAGAGTACATTGCGCCACGTACAATTATTCATTACGACAGTAGATTTCGTATTTCACAATACTCCGTGGGGGTCACGATTTTGTAATAATCAGACTACTCGCCTCCCATCAAGGTGAACCGGTTTCGATTCCCGGCGATGTCACCAACCTGCATTTTTGCTTGTGGGAAACGTGGCGGATGTTGTCGTTGGCCAGCGAGTTTTCTCAGGGTACTCCAGTTTGTCCCGCTCTTGCATTCCGCGGCTGCTTTATCTTCACCTCGCTTCACCCTCACCGGTGACGACCAAAGCACCTCCGCTCAACTCCAGAACACTTAGTGAAATTTTCACTGTTCATTTCATAGAAGGTTTTCTCAGGGTACCACGGCACCGTACAGTGTCGCCCTGAGACTTAACCCACTGTGGAGGTTCCGCAGGCGAAAGAAGTGAATTGAATTGGATTGAATTGGTTAATTGGTAAAGCTCTAACTGCGCCTTAGATACTGAACAGTCTAACTGGGAAGTTGACAAGGACAGTGTGGCACACTTTCTCCCCGCCTCTGCGTGGCCGGGTGGATAAACGGGTCGCGGGGTCATTAGTCCACCGAACAGTGTTTGTGTGTGGCCATAATTCCCCTAGTGGGATCCCCTGCGAACGGCGAAGAGGGAGAAAAGGGTGTTAAGCCAGTCTGAGGCATACGGCCTCAGGCTGACCTGAGGCTTACTGGTGGTAGGACCTAGGGAGGATTGTTAATCTGTTTTATGTGTATGCATTTGGTGTGCTTATAGTGTGGGGACTCGTTATTGAGCACACAGTAGAGTCAGTGAAGTGAAGTGTTGTGTTTTTAATAGACTAGTGCAACAAACAAAGGGAGAAGAGAGAAGTTCCATAGTGTGGGTTCCGCATCCGCGGAAACACTATGGTGGCATCGGGAAGCCCGCGATGGCAACCCAACCCGGCTATGACCGAGGCATTGGGCAGAACAACTCCCGAGAAGCCCAGGTCGTTAAAGGAAAAAAGAAAAAGCCTGACCAGCTTTTTGAAAAGTGAATTTATTGCCAAAGAGGTGACTGACGCTGCAATAACGCGTTTAATGGATCCCCAGTTTAACTGGGCAAAGTGTACTATGTCTTCCGGGAAAAAGAGGATTTACCGGAAGATACTGAAAAACATTCGAGGCGTCAAGACAGGAATAGTTTACTCGTGGCTCCAGGAGGTTTATGATGAGGACCGAATGGAAAATTGCGAGGAGGAAAAGATAGAGCATTCAGAGGTCGCAGGATCAGAAGGGTCCGGCGAATTATCCTCTTCTGAGGAGGAAATAGACCTCAAACAGGCATCTAGAAAGGTGCAGGAGTTCACCCTTGTTGGAAAAAAGGGAAAGCCCCTAAAGAGTAGAATGTTCTTCCCGGAATCAGAGGGTTTGGAGGTGGTGCCCAAATCGGCCATGAAAGTCACTAGTGATATAGAAATGGACCCAACACCTGGACCCTCAAGCTCAAGCCAAGAAGCCCTCAAAGCTAAGAAAAAGCTTAGGTTTCAACTCAAAGAAACTGGAAATGACTCATTGGGAAATGCAGAGTCAAACGTACGGGAAATACACGAGAACACCAAGGAAATGGTATCCCAAATGATGGAGTGGATCTTGAACAAGAGTTCCAAGATAAACTCCACCCAAGCCAACTGGTTGATCCCGAGACTTAATCAGGTACAGGGTAATGTGGACGAAGTCCTAATGGAAAATTGTAAGCTGATTGGGAGGTTACAGCAACTAGAAAAGACACAAACCTCAAGGCATGAGATCCTTAAACCAGCACCAACAGTCCCAGTGATAAGAAGTTACACGCAGGCAGCGGGGACGGATACTTTGAAACCAAGACCTGCGAAGAAAGTGGTCCCCTTGTACCCAGAAGCTGAAGGAAGTACCAGCACTCAAACAAGAGATAAAATTAAGAGTGGATTTAATCCTAAGGCAGAAGGATTACAAATCCGGAATATGCGTGGTATCAGGGGAGGAGGCATAATGGTTGAAGCAGGAGACGACAAAACCCTGGAAACGTTCAGCAATGCCACGAAAATACAGGAATTGGGCCTCAAGTTAAAGGCACCAAAGAGACATGGGCCTAAGATCGTCATATATGACGTACCACGAAATGAGGATGGAAATGGATTGCCTGAAACTATTTTCAGGCAAAACTTTAACGGAAAATGTTGTGGCCATAATTTACAGAGCTTTGTAAAAGCCGTGACGGTAAGTCACAGAACTGGGAGACAGGACACGGACAGGGTGAATGTAGTTTTACAATGCGACCCGCAAACCAGAAATGTGTTAATTAAAAAAGAAAGGGTATATGTTGGCTACGAAAGTTGCAGAATTAAGGACTATATTTCACTGTNTCAAAAAGAAAGGGTATATTTTGGCTACGAAAGTTGCAGAATTAAGGACTATATTTCACTGTCGCGATGCTATAAATGCCAGCAATGGGGGCATATAGCAGGCGGATGTAGAGAGGCACAGCCCACGTGCTCATGTTGTGGCGAACAAGGTCACGAATTAAAAAACTGCACCCATAAACAGGAAACAAATTTTAAGGAGACATGTGCCAACTGCCACAAAAAGGGTCAGCAAAAAGATCACAGAGTGGATTCCCGTGATTGTCCCGCATATCAGAGAGCCCTGTCCGTGGAACTCTCACGGATAGACTATGGTGTCTAATGCCCTAAGGTGTGGGCAGCTAAATATGCAACGGTCGGCAGCGGTGGCAGCTGAACTAAACAGGATTGTTCTGGAGCAGAGACTTGATGTTGTAATGTTTCAGGAACCATGCGTTCCCTTTGAAGATGTTGTGGGCCTGCGGGGTGATGTATTTATTGTCGGTGCCCACCCTAGGGCCGGGATATTGAGGGCTAACAAAGATGTGGAAGTAATGGTACTAACGAGTGTCTCAGACACCCACCATGTATGTGCACAGATAACCAAGGCACAACTCAGATCTGGATGGTATCCTCGTATTTCCGGTCCGGGGATGACGTGCAGACGCACCTCGATCGATGGGAAATCGTTATGGACACATTGAAAGGGAAACCTCTGATTTTAAGTGCTGATGTAAACGCCAAATCAGAGCTGTGGCATTCCCCCGTTGATGATGAAGCTGGAGACACAGTAAGCCAATTTCTCCTGGCAAATGACATGGATGTGGCAAATGAAGAAGGAAATCTGCCGACATTCGTCTCGCAGGCCCACGGCACGCAATCATACCTGGATGTTACTGTAACAAACAGGAAAGCAAACAACACAATCATGGATTGGAAGGTGCAAGAGGAAAGCTCCAGTGACCATCGCCTGATTACATTTAATGTACTCACCGGTGGTAATGGTGAACGACGGCAGTCACAACAGATTGAAGAAGAGGTCCGATTTGTGCACAATATGGCAGACTGGGCGGCCTTTGATAGGACCCTGCTGGAAGAGATTGCTCTAATTGATAGCCAAAACGCAAGTGTGAATGATCGAGTCAGAGAACTCACAAGGATTATTCAAGACACATGCGAAAAGAACTTAAAGAAAACCTCTCGAGAACTTCCTAACCTTTCCTGGTGGGATAAGGAACTGGAACAAGAGAGGAAAGTGTTAAGAAAAGACAGGAGGAAGCTACACCAGCTTCGTGGAGAAGAAAGAGAGCAATTCTCGCGGATATATAAAATAAAGAAACAGGCATATTTCAGCAGGGTTCGCAAGAAAAAGAAAAAATCATGGGAGGACTTTGTTACTCGGGCCAGAAACGAAGATCCGTTCGGTATTGTGTACAAGTTGGCCTCTAACAAGACCAAGAGAGCAGTGCCACCACCATGCATGAAACTTAATGGGAAGTTGCTAACAGATCAGAAGGATTCAATGGAAGTCCTGCTCCAGGCTCTCCTGCCTGATGACTCCATGATGGAAGAGGGGGAGGAGCACACAGCAAAGAGACAGAGTATGGAAGTAATTCCAGAGGTGCAGGATGCACCAAGCTTCGAAATGGAAGAACTGAAGCAGATCGTCTATAAAATGAAGAACGGGAAAGCACCAGGAATGGATGGCATAACAACAGAGATACTAAAAAGGTGCTATTCACGAGTTAAGAATGTTCTTCTGGACATATATAATGATTGTCTCCAGGCCGGTGTGTTTCCCTCCCCTTGGAAATTGGGATGCCTAAGAATCTTGAAAAAGGAAAACAAGAGAGATCTAGATGACCCTAAAGGGTACAGGCCGTTGACATTGCTCCCGGTACTTGGCAAAGTATATGAGAAGTTGATCAACAGACGCTTAATAATGGCCTTAGAAGCAGAAGGCACATTAAACGAACACCAGTATGGCTTCAGAAGAGGAACTGGCACTGACTTTGCGCTTCATGATGTAATGGAGAAGATCAGGAGTTCTTCTGCCAAATACATGATGGCAATATATCTGGACATATCTGGAGCGTTCGATAATGCCTGGTGGCCAGAGGTAATGCATCAGCTAAATATTAAGAATTACCCAGCCAATTTGTACAGGGTGGTCCTGGACTTCTTCCGCGAAAGATGGAGTATTTACTCATCCAGGACAGCACATGTAAGGAAAGAACTCACGAAGGGATGCCCCCAGGGATCGGTCCTCGGACCTATCCTATGGAACGTCCTCTTCGATGGCTTCTTGGAGCTGGGTCTCCCTGCGGGGTGCACNTTGGAGCTGGGTCTCCCGGCGGGGTGCACGGTATTCGTATATGCGGGCGATGGACTGATCCTAGTCTCTGGAAATGCAAGAAGAGAGCTAGAGATAAAAGCAAGTGAGATAATGGCTAAAACCTGGAACTGGTCGAAAAGCGTGAAATTGGAATTCTCGAAAGAGAAGACCAAAACAATGCTAGTTTAAGACAAATTGAAACGAAATCCGACCGTGTACTTCGGGGGGAGCCCGGTTCAATACGTAAAGGAATATAGGTATCTCGGAGTCATCATAGATGAAAACATGAGCTTCTTGAAGCATATTGANTAGATGAAAACATGAGCTTCATGAAGCATATTGAATATGTGTCGCGGAAGGCAGTCATGGTGTTTCAAAAACTCAGGAGAATTGGCAATACCAACTGGGGTCTAAATTATGGCACTCTTAGAACCATATATAAGGCAGTGTTCGAAGCCATAATAACTTATGGCGCGGTGATGTGGCATCACCGGGCTGCACTTTCGTGGCACAGAAGAAAGCTTATAAGTGCTCAGAGAGCGCCACTGCTGACCATTACCGGTGCATACAAAACTGTGTCAAATGACTCGCTCCCAGTAATAGCGGGGGTCCATCCAGTGGACTTACTCATAAAATACAGAGGACTCACGGCGGGGAGGGCTCGGGCCGGTGGGCTGTCTAAATAATATAAGGAAACACTAATGGATGACATATTGGAAGAATGGCAGAACACATGGACAAATTCGGAAAAAGGTCGGCAAACTTTCGAGTTATTGCCTGACATTAAAGCCAGGATGAGCTGTAAGTGGATCACTGTGAACCACTACAGCATGCAACTAACAACTGGACATGGTAACTTCAAAGCGAAGTTGAACAGCCTACGTCTCGTGCAATCTCCGCTGTGTGATGTATGTGGTGTGGATGACACAGTACACCATGTACTTGATGACTGTCTCAAGACAGAGGATTTACGAGTTTGGCTTGAGGAACAAACTCGGGAAAAGGGCATTCACTGGAGATTAGAAGATGTAATGACCAATAAAGATCTCCATAAGATATGGAACGAATTCGCTACTCGAATTGGGAAACGACTAGAAGAATTCGACAAATGGTACCAGCAAATTTCTGATGACCCATAACGGGTAAATTGTGGAACCCGGATTGGTGAGGAGGACAGGTTTTTAAATGAGAAAATCGGTTAATTTACCGGTTACTGGTACCAAGAAAGTGAATGACCCTTATGAATGGACAGAAAAAGTGCAGCGCACTGTTTTACTCTTCGGAGTACAGTTACAGTGTGGAGGTTTGGTGGGTGCGCTGGCCTTCGGGCCTTAAAAACCTGTTCATTTCATAGTGGTAGTCATAATATATTATTTTAGTCTTAAAATTAATAACGTTCCATCAAGAAAACCTTTCTCCCTCCCATCATGTGCTAAAATCCACCTCTGTCCTGCCCCAGCACTGTTGTGTAAACCAGGAACCTCTTTATTTTGCCAACATTTGCTTAGGCCCACAGTAGGTATGATTAGGATGAATCCATGTTCCACAATGATACACTTAATAAACCAGTTTGTCTCCAATTCTATAATTTTCACTCAACGTTCTCAAGTAGCGTGCGTAACACGCTAGAGTTTCATATAGGCTATTTCCATAACATAACGCCACCTGTCTTTATCCAATTTTTTTAACAATGTACTTCAATTATTTCCTCTGGATACATGTTTGTTTATTCCTGCAATGCTGATAGCAGCTTCACAATTCTAGACTTGTTTGTCAGCGAATATTATTTTATAGCTCTGCTCACTATTCCAGTGTCCAAAAACACCTTCACATGTGATGCCTTTCACCTATTGCCAGGCGATGATAGTTTAGTTCCTGTTTCCATCGCATTATTTGTTGCATCTCTTTATGAAACTTCCGGATTTTTCTCTTCAAGTCGCAGCTCGTTTCGCAGCATCTTCAAGTGGAATAGCGAAACGCCCTTCGTCCATGTTATCACAAAAAAATATGTATCACGTTTCGTTTTATTACTCTTGGTTCCCACTGCACAGTTTTGTTACGTTTACAGTTAGCTTTTATTATATTTGACTACTGCATTACTTCTTGAATTCAATACAACAGTGCACTCTTATTAAATACTATATATACACGGTAACAGATACATTATTACACCCATCACAAACTTATGGCGATCGCATGTGTACGCAAACAAAAGGTATTTAGAAATGTCTTCAGATTGTACCTGACTCGATTGCATGTATTTCGTCTGAATTGCGTCTGAACGACGTTGAAATTGGGCTGACAAGTAAGAGGGAAATGGAGTGAAATACTTTGATTTCACATATTTTCCGGGATTTAATTTTAATTTTGTTGTGAAGTACCGTTAAGAATGGTATAATAGTGACATAATGATACTCGCGGCAGCTTCAACTCCGTGAACTTCCCCTTCCTCGGACAGGCGAAGCGTAGTCCTTCCCAGTTTGACGTCATCAGTACCTGGTGGAGGGGAGGTGGAGCCACTACACGGGCCGTGGTAACGCTAACGGGACTGAAGTCAGTCCCGTCTCTGGAAGAATGAACAACTTCGGGGCCAGTGCGCGAATTTTCTGGTAATCACCTCCCTCTGCACGACTCGAGGTGGGAATAACCTTCTGCGCCAGGTCATATCAATTAGGTATATAATCCCCGGCGTACCTCTGTGTCGGCATCTTGAATTGTCATTAGTGGTGGGTGCGTACGACGACGGGAGACGACGAGCCATGGCGCAGCAACCAGCGAGTGCGGTGTATGCGGCCATCGTTGAGTGGTGTATCTGAATTAAGATTGAGTGACTGTAGACAGTATAAATTCAGTAGTTAGTACTTTAAATATGGGTGTGGGTATCACAAAAATTGCGCTCACTGATAAAAATAGCAAGAATAAGCAGGCTTTATTTTGTATATTATATATAGCATTTTTATACCACTGTAAAAAAAATTATAAAATTAATTTTAGTTATTTAAAGTTATTAAAACCTCCATCATCACGAACTTGGATACGCCCTGGGCTATTTGTAACAATACTTTTGCTTGAAGCCATTTCACAGTAGTAGGAATACCAGTCAGCAGGCCCTTAGCAGGGCGTAAGGGTTCGCATGGGCTTAAAGATGATATCAAAGTAGGAATTTCATAAATGCTTAGTTAACCAGGGACAAGGTGAGGTAGTGGTCTGACTACTTGCCTCCCACCTAGGCGAACCGGGTTCGATTCCTGGCGGGGTCTCTCCCTATTTTCGCATGTGGGAATCGTGCCGGACGATGCCGCTGGTCAGCGTGTTTTCTAGGGGATCTCCAATTACCCCGCCCTTGCATTCCGGCACTGCTCCATACTCACCTCGCATCACCCTCATCGGCTCTCAAGACCTCGATGTTAAGAGCCTCCCGAAGGGGCACCCCCCCCCCNGTACATGTTACTGGCATATTCTGGTAGAATTACAGATGTCTGCAGTTCCATAAGATACGGTCTTGTAAATGTGCAAAATTTGTTTTCTTACACTGACGCAGCAATTTTAAGGGCGATGATGGAACACCAGCATTGTTACAAAGGTTCAAGAAACAGGTGAAATCATCATTTAAATTCCCGTTTCTGTGAATTCCGTCGATATTTCACTGGACAGTATAGGCTTGCCTATTATTATAGAGATTTATTTATTTTAATATATTTTAAGATCTCTACGAATGGTGGTATCTGCCAGCTAAAATAAAATAATCCATCAAGGTAGATGAGCAAGTTGATTGTTTTATTCATACACTAGGAAATAAAATAATGTTTTTTAATGCATTGAAAATTGGCTTTAANCCCGTTTCTGTGAATTCCGTCGATATTTCACTGGACAGTATAGGCTTGCCTATTATTATAGAGATTTATTTATTTTTATATATTTTAAGATCTCTACGAATGGTGGTATCTGCCAGCTAAAATAAAATAATCCATCAAGGTAGGTGAGCAAGTTGATTGTTTTATTCATACACTAGGAAATAAAATAATGTTTTTTAATGCATTGAAAATTGGCTTTAANGTGAGCAAGTTGATTGTTTTATTCATACACTAGGAAATAAAATAATGTTTTTTAATGCATTGAAAATTGGCTTTAAAAAAAAGTAACTCGTAACATTTCGGCAAATAATTTCCAAGATTTGATTTAGATAAGCTAATTTTTGACGTGCAGCTATGCCTGTATTTTGTGCCAATTCTTATATATAAACAACTGCAAGTTATTACTTGATTATGTCCTCCTCAACAGCCCCGTTCTATGTCGGTACACCGTTCGGGAGACAGTTCGCATACTAGACTAACCTAAGCTCACGATTTAATGAGCCAGAACCTCATTTATTACTCAAAAGATGACTGTAACGAAATCATTGTACTTTTGTGGCTCTGAATGATCCTAACAGCAGCCTAATGGACCCAGCGAGCTAACGTTTAGAGTGTAGTGTTTCGAACATCGCTGTTCGTCTCAGCTCACCAAAGAATCATTTCGGCATCTATTCATAGGCTTTGCGTCAGTCAGTGGTAGTTAGAATTACAGCGGCGACTCAGTGGAGGCCCGCGGGATCCCTGATGGCGCGGATTGTTTTCTCGAGAGCGGCCGTATAGTTGGTGCGCTAACCTCGTTTCCAGCCGGGTTGGAGCTGGGCTGGTTATCTGGCAACCAACCTCGGTGGCGGGCTCTTCTCCCCGGCTAACGAGCTCCGGTGGGGCCTTCTCGGCCTTAGAGAAGGGNGGCAACCAACCTCGGTGGCGGGCTCTTCTCCCCGGCTAACGAGCTCCGGTGGGGCCTTCTCGGCCTTAGAGAAGGGTTTGCCCCTGTGCTGCTGCGAGTGCCAAGACACGGTCCCTGAAATGGGGCAGCGATGTGAATATATAGCCTAGCACTGCTCAAGTCCATCTCCACCTCCTCGAAAGGTCAGGGCTAGAAACACGGTGTACAAGCGGTGGTTGACGGAGTGAGGACGATAATGGGCTAGTGGTGGCCCCGCCAGTGCACTGGCTATCAGTCACGGTGAGGTCATGTGCAGCTTTCCAGACGCTGCATATGTTCTTCGCTTGCGGTGATGACCCGTGAGCCGAGTGCAGAACCCCAACTGAGGCCTTCGGGCAGATCTTGGGGTAGTGGAACTCCGCATAAGGGGGCTGTCTGGCATCCTGCATGAGTTGGGCTCCTTTGTGTGGAAACTTGGTGTGCACGGTATAGTCGTGGGGACCCAGGAGATCGGTGTGAAGCC
Organism: Clitarchus hookeri; assembly: GCA_002778355.1. Lineage (NCBI taxonomy): Eukaryota > Metazoa > Arthropoda > Insecta > Phasmatodea > Phasmatidae > Clitarchus > Clitarchus hookeri. Next base: position 228,800 of record NQII01000276.1, on the reverse strand, counting down.
CCGGGCTTCTGGCGGTGCTGATCGCGAGTCAGACTCTAGGTGGCATTGGTTGAACCTTCCACTGGGAGGAGGCCTGGTGGTGGGTGCCTGGAGGGCTGCAACGGCGGCACAGGTGTCCTCAGTATCCGGGGAGAAAGAGGCACGGTATGCCATATTATAGTCTGGTTTCAGACTTGATGGGATCTGACCGGTGTGCACAGCATGGATTACTCTAACAACTGAAGTCGCTAAAATGCCTGACGTTGCTTTGTGGCTTAATAAAAACTAGTGCTGGGCATGTGCAAACCGAATGTTGCTCTGGATTCTTCTGTTTTACCTTTAAGGCACAGGAGAGCCGACTGCTCACATGCTGTACAAGACAGTGCAGATATTAAATTTCTAACTGTGGAGACAATTGTAAAACATGTATGACAAATCCTAAGAGCTCATAACTATTTGCAATACAAAGTTCTACCTGTGGAACATGTGTTTTGGACTGTGAATCATTTCGGTATATTGTCCTCGGCATGATGTCTTTGAAATATCTTATATATGGTACATTTCAGAATGTTCTGGCAATTCATCGTATTTTGCGATATTGAAGATATTGCGACAGGGACAATGGAGGTAATTAGAAAAAAGAGATATTCCACTACTCGCAGTATATGCGATTTTTTGTTACCTAAAAATGTATTGTTTGTAACTACAATAAGGCATTAAATAATTATTCATTATTGTTCAGATATTTTCTGCAATATCCATGTTTATCATGTCTGAATTACAGTTTTTTCTAGTATCTACGTATTTGTAAAGTACTACTGTCAATAAATTATGTATCATTTCTCTTTGTATTGGACATCACGATAATTGGGAATTTGTAAGGGAGTCGGGAGGTGGGGTTAAACCTCATTGTCTGTATTCAACGCAGCAGATGCTATTCATTGAGCTATCACCACTGCCCTGGTATTCATTACAAGATAGATCTACATTCGTGTGTAAAATCATATCTTCATAGAGGTGTAGTTGTTGTTTGAATAGGTAATCATGGCTCAGTCAGTTCAACATACAGAAGTTGTAAAGGTGCTGTTCTCAATAGCGAGAGTGGACTTGCTACAATCTACAGGCTCCAGTCATGTTGTCCAAAGCTGCATTGCCGCCACCTGCGCTTGGCGCTATCGTAAGCCGCTACGACCACTGAGATTTGTTGCATCACTCTGAGGATAGACACAGAGTAATTGAGAATACAGCGGTGAAACAGCACGTACTCCGCGAACTCCAGTCGCACACGCCAGTACAATGGCGTTACTGGCCAGCAACATGTCGGAACGCCGTTCGTCAATCTGCGCTTTGTCATCTAATTGCCAGCGGAAACTCCCACCAATAGGGGACCTTCAGCAAAACGTAGTAACCAATAAAAATACTCCCATTGACAGAGCTTCGTGCCTACATTCTGAGAATGGGTACGCCCACTTCAAAGGAAAAGCTCTTTCTCTCCTGTGTACTTATCTACACTGTATTAATGTCAAAGTTCTGGCCTAACAGAATATGTGAGCAGAAAATTAGTGTTAAAGTGGCACAGAACATGAATAACTACGAAGATATAATAATCTTTTATTTTCTGTGCCTAATTGTAAGACATTAAGTACAAAACTTCATTTTCAGAAGGACGTTGCATTTTATCATAGGTTCTCTGCTCACTAACACTAAAAGTAATTTTTTTTTAAATTCCCATAAATATGAGCTGCACCAAATATCGGGATAACAACAGTAATTCCGTACTTAATTTGATAGCAAGAACCCGTAAGATTTTTGTGGCAGTTTGTGCGTGCTTGCAAGCACAGTACACAACAGTCACTCCGGCTAAAGAAAAAAGTTTTTTTTTTCCGCCTAGTATTAATAATCTTCAAACACTGTTAACAGCTAGAAAGTACAACCCTTTTTTTTCCAAAGCTTGAGACATTTTATGGGATAATATTTTGTATAAATATAGTAGTCAGCTTTAAAATTTCAGTTAATTCGTTTATGTAATGAATCTTGTAGGTAAACGAGAGACGTGTATACTTAATATGGTAAATGCTTAATAGCAAACCAGGATTAAAATTTCTCAAACATTCAATAGCACTGTAAATTATTTAACGGTAAACTTCCTAATTGCAATATAACGTTTTGTATACACAGGGTTTGGGGAATGTATGCCATATACCAGGATGTTATTACTGAAATGTTGAGTGTCGCTGCCATACAATTTTGAAAAATTCGCCACGCGTTTGCATCTTTCATAAACAAATGTAGGAAAGCTTCAATGGATGCACAGAAAAAAAAAACTTAAATATTAATGCTTTCGCAATGTGCCAAAACTGCGAACAATTTTTGAAGTATGCACAATACGTATGGATTTAACCAGTACAGTCACAGTGTCCATGATCGTGGACACGTCGCAAATGTATTAAACTTATGACCAGTGCTATACACAGCAAGGCACAAGTAACCTGTACCGCTGTGACATGAATGGTTAAGGATTCCGCCTGCTGGGCGGTTGAACTGCGTAGCAGAGTGTTTGAAAAACTGTTTTATGACGAAACTATTAAACGTACCCCAAGTACGAGGGTTATTCGGAAAGTAAGGTCCGAATCACCGTAGCTAACCGAATGTCGCGCGAACATTGTAACGCGCATGCGCACCGACTCTCGGCATGCCTTGCTCGTCAAACGACGCCATTTGCATTGGTATTGTTGCAGTGTGCTGTTTACAGCGTCAGTTCAAACAGATAAGTCAAGTGTATGGCCCCAATGCGATGAGTGACAGCAAAGTGAGTAAGTGGGTGAGAGCTTTCAAGGACGGACGGGAAAATGTCCATGATGAACCGCAATCAGGCCGACCATCAGTGATCACAGAAGATTTGGTCAAAGCCGTGGACGAAAAGATTCGTGAAGACCGGCGATTCACAATTTCATCTTTAGCATTGGAATTACCGAATGTGGGCAGAACAACTTTGCACAAAATTGTCTCTGAAAATTTGCAATTTCACAAATTGTGAGCACATTGGATTCCCAGGCTGCTTACTGAGGAACACCAAATGAAACGAATGGCTTGTGCTCTTGATTTTTTGGACAGGTATCATAAGGAAGGTGATCAATTTTTAGAGAAGATTGTCACAGGGGACGAGACGTTGGTTTCTCACATGACCCCAGAGTCTGAACGTCATTCAATGAAATGGCGTCACCTGACATCACCAGTGAAAGTCAAGGCCAAGCTGACAATCTCAACACGCAAGGTTATGGCAACCATGTTTTGGGCAAGAGCTTCGCCACAGATGACGAGGTGAAAGAAGCAGTTACAGATTGGTTATCCTCACAGACGCCAGACGTCTATGACTTAGGCTTACAAATCTTGTAGAAAGTTATGACAAATGTTTAAACAAATATCGAAACTTTGAAGAAAAATAGAGAAACACGTAAATAATTAAATAAACAAGTTTTTTGAAAAAATCTGTGATGGTTTATGTTTTACAAGAAATCGGACCTTACTTTCCGAATGACCCTCGTATGTTCACCTATAAAAAGACATCACACCCCAGTCGAGGATGAAATGGTACTTTAAACTTGCTACGCATGCTGTAAATATTATTTTGTAGCTCTCCAATATAGTTAAAAACGGCTTCTTCGATTGCCGTATTTTAAAACATACTAGCCGGACACCAGTCAAATTACGATAAGGGGGGCCTGTATTGAACTTTACTAAACAATTTTACATTAATAAATTGATAGGGTCACTGCTGAAAGTCCCATGGGTACACGCAGCACTACGAGAATACTAAANAATTTTTAGAGAAGATTGTCACAGGGGACGAGACGTTGGTTTCTCACATGACCCCAGAGTCTGAACGTCATTCAATAAAATTGCGTCACCTGACATCACCAGTGAAAGTCAAGGCCAAGCGGACAATCTCAACACGCAAGGTTATGGCAACCATGTTTTGGGCAAGAGCTTCGCCACAGATGACGAGGTGAAAGAAGCAGTTACAGATTGGTTATCCTCACAGGCGGCAGACGTCTATGACTTAGGCTTACAAATCTTGTAGAAAGTTATGACAAATGTTTAAACAAATATCGAAACTTTGAAGAAAAATAGAGAAACACGTAAATAATTAAATAAAAAAGTTTTTTGAAAAAATCTGTGATGGTTTATGTTTTACAAGAAATCGGACCTTACTTTCCGAATGACCCTCGTATGTTCACCAATAAAAAGACATCACACCCCAGTCGAGGATGAAATGGTACTTTAAACTTGCTACGCATGCTGTAAATATTACTTTGTAGCTCTCCAATATAGTTAAAAACGGCTTCTTCAATTGCCGTATTTAAAAACATACTAGCCGGACACCAGTCAAATTACGATAAGGGGGCATGTATTGAACTTTACTAAAGAATTTTACATTAATAAATTGATAGGGTCACTGCTGAAAGTCCCATGGGTACACGCAGCACTACGAGAATACTAAANCAATTTTACATTAATAAATTGATAGGGTCACTGCTGAAAGTCCCATGGGTACACGCAGCACTACGAGAATACTAAACGCCAGTTCAGAGCCCTGCCCGTAGCGGCGATAACACTCTTGTAGCGCGTGCCAGTGTAACCCTTATAGCTCCAGCACTTCTCAGCCAAAAAGGAGAAGAACTATGCAGCCAGGCGGGCGCCTTAATGCGAACATCATCGAGCACGCAGAAGCACGTTATTCACTGGTTGCAAGAATATGTTGAGCCCAAGAACAGCGCATTCCAAACAATTGAAGTGATAGCAAAAATTAAACTCGTACATTACTGTGTGGCCGAACGGGTTATTAGAGCAGTGGGGATAGCACTTGCAAGGCCTCGGAATAAGGGGCAAGACGGCCCATTTCGGGCTAGGCGAGAGGAAGACACGAGGGCATCGGGGTGACTTGACAAGGAGCTGATAGCGATCTGTGGCGGCGCGCGGCTGCAACGCGGCGGTGTTTGTGACGTCACCTGCTCACGCGCGCGCACGCCGACAACACGTACACGCACGTACTGACGTAACAGCGCGGCTGCATCATTATCATTGAGCCTGCGTTCAGCACGACACACTAGCCAAGACGAGCGGGCCAAGATATTCAGGCAACGAGTATAAAGGTCGTTTTACCATGAAAAACGTGTACGTATGGAAATGAAAGAAGGCATTATTACGAAACTGTTCACGGTCATCGCGTTATGTGTCGGGTAAGAATAACTTCGGCGTGTAGACGTGAACGGAATTGCGATATTTTATTTGGTATCGCGTATATAAGACCTTCAGCCAATACATTTAAAAGACGAAAGAATAATAATTAATGCATTGTATTAATTTGAATATTTACATAATTTCAAACAGCAAACTTAGGTTTTTGTTTTTTTACTCCTTAAAATAATACATTAAATTGTTACATTTGCTAACAAACCACGACTCCACTAAAATCACGTTAATTTCTAGTATTGTGTGATTGGTTGGACTAAGAAGTGTACATTCATTACGAACCACACTTTTTTGTAAACGTTATATGCAGACGTTTCTTAAGTTCCGAAAATTGATCGTGAACCTATTTTAAGCTTTTCGCAGCTAAAGGCTGTTCACGTTAAAAGTAAGCACTTCTGAAATCAGCCTCTGAAATAAATCACTGTCCATAACTACATAGATACCCAAGTGCTGCACTGGCATGCGCACTCCCAGTTAAGTTAGCAGCGAATAACGAAAAATAGTTCTTCAATTTGACATTTTATTGAGTGTAAAACGTTTTGCTGTATCGCTGCTGAAGTTAGTTTTATAATTTCAAAAGCACGGATTTGCATATTATTAACACCTTTATTTCCTAAAAAAAATTGACGGTTCGCGCTGAACGACTTTCATGGCAACGTTTATCTTACGTTTGCTGAATGATTCATAATAAGAAGAGAAGTATATCCGAAGCAGTCCTTTAGAAAGTGCTTAGTTTATCGTGAACAGCCTATAGACTGAAACACGACATAGTGAATAACATTTCACGTGACTGGCATCGGTGTGAATTTATATGTAGACTAGCGAAACGGCCCAGCTTCACCAGGGTACAATTGAGTTTTACAACCAAATACTAATAAATAAATTGGGAAAAGACAATACATTTATGTGAAAACAGAATTATAAAATTATGCTATGTCGGCCTAGGTTTTTAACTGATTACGGCGACTCAAAAGGAAGGAAAATTTTTCTATCCTATAGCCAAGAAGTAGGGTATTGTTTTTGGAGTGTATCTGTGCAACTATCGTGTAGTTACCAAATTTCCGCTTTCCAGCGTCGATATATGAAAATAAAAAAGTGAGATTCATCAAGTTGCAGCTTTAGAAATAAGTGTACCTAGGTACNTTCCAGCGTCGATATATGAAAATAAAAAAGTGAGATTCATCAAGTTGCAGCTTTAGAAATAAGTGTACCTAGGTACTACACTTTGCACTTGGCTGAGGGATCTTAATTAGACACCAAAGTTAAGCAACGTTCCCAGCGTCACACATTTGGATGGGTGACCGTTAAGTGGCATACCATCTGAGCGCTTCCGGGATTCGTAGGGCACGTTAAATATTCGGTCCCGGTTGTTATCGACGGCCTGATAAACTCTGACACCAGAGGAAAAAAAATTTTTCGGTCTCATTCCCAGCCGTTGCAGAATTAGATTTTNACGGCCTGATAAACTCTGACACCAGAGGAAAAAAAATTTTTCGGTCTCATTCCCAGCCGTTGCAGAATTAGATTTTGTTGTTATTCCACAGGAAACTTACAATTTTCCGGGATAAAAAAGCATCCTTTGTCCTATTCCAGGACCTAAAGTATCAGCATTCCAAATTTCATCCAAATTCGTTCAGCCATTATGGAGCTGAGTGGTAACAAACACACACACACACACTTTCGCATTAATAATATTAGTAGGATTACATCAAAGTGCAGGGTTTCCGGTTATCATCATATTTATCTCATTTAGGGTCCATGAAGTTCAGAGTCAATCATATGCGAGTCATGAACGCATGTGTCAATTTTTTTAATAAACTGGTTAAATTATCATGTGAGCCGTCCTTGGTTTGCCTTACGACACAAAACATGCTGGGTTAAAAGACCAGTATAGTAAAATAAATTACTTATTTTGAGAAATAAAACACATACTGTATCTACAAACATTATAGGCCTGATGCATGGATCAATAGAACACTTCCGAAGAAATAGATTTAGTAACAATTTTTCCAACATCTCTCTAGGCTAAACAACATTAAACTTAATATATTAAAAACGATTTAGCATCGGGTTTGAAAATATTACTATTGATAGTGGTTTTTATTTAAGCTGTACATATTTCATTCAATATTTGTAAATTACGTGAAGTTCCACACTATCAGGCACTAAATCCGAATATTTAATAAAAAAAAATATTGGAGACTGTTTTGTCACTATATTGTTAAAGTTCCTATGAGAAGTAAGATATTTTAGTTTTGGTAATGCATTTGTTACAATTCAGATATACTTTAAATGCCTTTTCGATAACTGTTAATTTTATGAGGATTAAGCGATAATTTCGTGACGCAAAGAATGTTTTGAGTCTTCCAGTAAAATTCTCACATTAACTACGAGTTCCCGAATATTTATAGCATTCACTGAATGACTGATAAAGTTATAACTCTGTTTTAATTGCTTAACTTGGTGATTTTTATTGGTTAAAATTTTAATTGATCAATTCAATTATTGACGGACTCTGTACTCACATAAAAATCTGACCTCACTTGTCTGTCTCTGTGGATGTAATTTAGGAATGTTGAACTATGACGTACATTATTTTTGAAACCAGAGTCCATCGACCGTACAAGTTCGAACGTTTGACGAGACTGGTAATACAAGGAAGGAAAGAGATTAAAATAAATTTTTATTGCAGCTTCTAATGTTGAAGAAATATTACTAAAGATCAATACAATTTGATATTCTCAGCTCGTTACACCTTTGGAAATACACTAAACCAGCACTGTAAATCGATTTAAACTTACTATTGTTTATAGGCAGTATTTAATGACTGCACTAATATTCAGAAGTGAATATAATTTTTTTTTAATACTCTGTACTCCATGATATTTGACAAACTCCGTACTAACCATTTCAGTCCCGCGTTAATTTATAGCTTCAAGTGTTGCAATGGAATAATATTTTGGTTCATCCTGTACTTATNAACCATTTCAGTCCCGCGTTAATTTATAGCTTCAAGTGTTGCAATGGAATAATATTTTGGTTCATCCTGTACTTATTCTTATTCAAATCTTGCATCATTCACGCAACCAATGAAATATGTACTTGGTGCTTGAGCGTAACTGGGTAAACCACTCACAAACTGTGAGCCGTAGAAAAAATGTCCACAAACCACGTTAACGACAGAGAAGGCACTGACGGCACTCGGTGATGATCCTGGATGTGTACAGTTCTCATCATAATTGTCCTTCATCTGCAACATGTCCACTGTAGTGTACACAGTGACTGAAGTTGCTAAGGAAACACTCCTGTGCCCCATCAACATTTAATGGTTTTTAAAACCACTTGGACACGTTTTATAACTTAATGGCGGTACTGTGGGTACTGTAGAGAGCTCGTCTGGCAACTGAGAGTTAACGAGTTTGTGTATCACCTCAGAAAATGGTTACATGACACATCACTGTTAAAATACACTACTTGTAACGTGCCCCGGGAAGACTTTTGACGTCCAGCAAATGGTGGAATCAAAAACTGAGTGTCTGCATTTGAAAGTGAGGGATGCAGCCTCCTACATCTGTGCTCACCGGTTAGATTCCAGGCTGGGTATTCTTCCGTAGGGGGAATCATCACATGAGTACCGTGGGAAAGGGGATCTTCTAGCGACATTCCATTTCCTTTGCGCTTATTCGCTCCACTTCCGGGTATCATAATGACAGTTGAGTCCCCCAGGTATGGCACGAGGTTCCACGAGACAGTAAAAAATTTCTGTACTCTACCAAAGATTTTCTTGTAACTCTACAGCAAAAATATTGTACATTTAAAATACATTACTTCAGTACTTCAGATAACATAGACAATTGTCTATGTAGCTCAATATTTATAAAAACTTGAAGTCTACAATATTTGCTTGTTAAAATTCGTAATTAATTTTACACATTGATAATTTGCAAAATTTACTATAATTTTTATTGTGTTACAAAAATATATTTTTGGTATAGGGAAATACATGCTAATGAAATTCAGGTTTTTAATGACAATTTGGAAGATATTAATTTGAAGCAAAATCCTAAGTCTGAAAAATGATACTCTCAAGCTCTGTATCAAGGAAAATATAGCAATTAGTGTTTCAGTAATTTTTCATTTAACTATCAAGTTTTTCTGATTTTTCCAGGAAACAGGCTATACATTGATGTTACAGAAGGCTTACATAGCAAAGAAGAGAGTATTTTTCTGCTCAAAAAAGTCCCTGGTATTATAAATCTATCTGTAACAGGAACGCCAATAAACCGAATTTCGTTAACATGTATTTCCCTATACAAAATTCTCAACCAGGCAACAGCCTCAATTGGTCCGTCTTCCTAGAGATATTTTACGCGTTAGGCCGAGTATTTCAGGGGCGATAAGGACGACACTGGCACGCGCATCGAGTGCGCCATCGCCGCTATACGCAGGGCTATTAACTTACGTGCAGTGTTCTCGTCGTGCTGCGTGTACCTATAAGACTTTAAGCTGTGACTCAGTAACTATATTGGTGAGAAGTTTGTAGCAAAGTTTAATGCAGGGCTCTAAACTAGTTTCGCAGGAACTCACCTATAATATTTTAAGCTTTCAGATTTTGAAAATGTAGTTTTTAGTCATGCTGATGACCTTCAAAATATCGTTTTCAATAGCTACGATCTGTTGAAAGTTGTATTCCGGCCTAGTCTGAAGTATGAATTATTTTCTTGTGCAAACAGATTATGCGCACGTGGAATAGTTTATTTAATAAATGTATATTTTAAACACACAGCAGCCCGGTTCCCGCGCTGGTAAACGGGCGCTTGAACTGCGTAGCAGCGTGAACCAAATCCCGAATTTTTTCCTAACAAACCAGTAAACGTGCGCCCAAAATGCTTATCTGCGCAGAGAAAAAACACTTCAGAGTAGTCGGNTTTTTTCCTAACAAACCAGTAAACGTGCGCCCAAAATGCTTATCTGCGCAGAGAAAAAACACTTCAGAGTAGTCGGGTGCGGTACTTTCAAGACATCACGCACAAACATTATTTCTATACCCGCCAACGTGGCTGGAAACAACCATTTCACACAGCTGTTTCTCAGAACATACGAAACGGATTCATACGAAACTATACCATAGAAGAGTGAACTGAAGCTTGCTATGGCGCCGCGTCCAGTAAAATTATAGGGACACCTCTTAGAGCCGCCTAGTTCCAGCGATACGACGGCAACACTGCGCGCGAGTTCACAACTCTGTGCGTAGAGATGATATCGCTGTACATACGCCAGTTGGCGTCGCCCGTAGCGCTTCGTCGATTTATGTTTTACACACACTAACATACCCCTCACTAGGCAACAGCCTTAAGTACTCTGTAACTCCACAAAACAACATTAACCTTATACCATCTCATTCATGCCGGCCCTACCTCAGAGAGCATTAAATGATAGTGCGGATATTATATAAACAACCCAATTTATAAATTTAAAATGTATGTGCTGGCGTTTATAAGTACTATTTCAACGACAACTTTCGATTTGTGATATATAGGAAAAACGGGATGATACGATGCTGCTTAATCCTACAACCGTAAGGAAATGAATGACAGCAACAGCCCACAGGAGAATCTTGGTAGGGGAAAGTGGGGGAAATACGAACACCTAAGGGAAAACGTAAATAAAACAGTGGAATTTGATCACAGAGTTTCTTTATTGTTTAATTATAAAGTGTACTTATCTGTCTAACGAATTCACTAATCAACATTTATATTTGTTTAATAAATTGCAACATTATGAAAGAAAAACAAAACCCTTAGTGTTCGGTTTTACCCGACATTAGTCGGGTAAATACGAACACCAAG
>NQII01000276.1:205183-217695 GCA_002778355.1 Clitarchus hookeri | reverse complement strand
TTTCTTTTGTAAGTACGAGGCATCTGAAACAATAATAAAAAAAGGTTATGAAAAAAAGGTTAGGGGTAATACCGAACGTTCGCGATTGCCCGACACGGAGTGTTCGCATTTACCCCGCGGGATCGAAAATAATAAAATGGCACAAAACAAATTAGGTTATATTTCTTTTGCCAACTGCGTAATTGTCATTTAGCTGATTAATATGTGATTATTCCACAATGTAAAAGCTAAATTACTATTGTAGATAAAAATAAAGNTCAGTGAAGTCGCCTCAGGTGTCCTCAGAGATATGCTGGGATGTCTTTTCATGAAATTGTAGTACCAGTCTTTTCCCGCTAGCTGTTTCACTCGGTCGAAATTGTGCGGAAGTTTGTTCTTCTCGGCAAATTGGTACGCGAATCGGCGAGTTGCGTTTCCTGATCGTCTGTAAATAAAGGTTTTCGTCCAGACCTTGGCAGTTTTATCACGTCTTTCTTAAGGTTGTCAAAAATGGTTGTTTTTGGAACATTATAAGTTTCTGCTGCTTTGCCGAGGGTGAGTTTTTTTGTCTTAACATCGTCTATAGCCTTTTTGAGATCTTCTAAACTGTACTTCAGTTCGGTATTTCTTTTGTAAGTACGAGGCATCTGAAACAATAATAAAAAAAGGTTATGAAAAAAAGGTTAGGGGTAATGCCGAACGTTCGCGATTGCCCGACACGGAGTGTTCGCATTTACCCCGCGGGATCGAAAATAATAAAATGGCACAAAACAAATTAGGTTATATTTCTTTTGCCAACTGCGTAATTGTCATTTAGCTGATTAATATGTGATTATTCCACAATGTAAAAGCTAAATTACTATTGTAGATAAAAATAAAGCTACACCTACTTGAATTGACCAAACAATTACATCATAAACATACAAAATATTGATAACTATGCATCCACGTGCATCCACGTCTCCCGTGTTGTTCACTGGCACTAGTGGTGGCGTGATCTCTGAAACGGCGGCAAGTAAAATGTGGCTAAGAGAAAGATTGTATAATCTTCCATTGAATTCGGCATTACCCCGCGTTCGCGTTTCCCCCACTCTCCCCTACACCAATCATGCAATTTCTTCATAGGTAGGTACATGCACAAATTTGTCTGTACGACTGTCATTTGCAAATTTTTCTGACAGTGAAAATCGGATCTAAATACCGTGGCTATGTATGTTAACTATAGTCAATTTCGGTCTGAAGCCCTGTCAAATGTCTATTTTCCGAATACTCACTACGTATCCTTTTGCAACATGTAAAGATAACTCTAGAAATAAACACAAATGAGACAACGCACCGTCTTGTGCACTGGACGGGAAAGCAAACGTGAGCATTTTAATACTTCATGACATGTTTATCCACAAAGCTATTGGAAAACTTAAATATGTTTGTAAAATATGTTTACATCACAAATGAAGCAACGAAACCAAATTTTTTACCACAATTTAGGTAAGAACTATTTCTTAATAGCCATTACCAAAAAAAAATTTCCTCCCTGTTTTTAATTAATATTAAATGTCAGTGTAAATATTATAAGTCATAAACATATATATATATGTATATAGCAAGTTACATAAAATGAAAATAAGTTAATTTTAAGTTATGAAGTGTGTAAAACATTTTTGATATATGATATATTTGAAGGATACGGGGGCAAAAACATGAATGTCGTTATTTGCTAGTTTTGAGTAAAATTAATTTGAAACTATAAACTCCTCCACTGGAAATGTTACTTCCGAGGCCTGTTATTTCGGACTCTCGTCTCTTAAACCGTTATGCTTTTTGGCATGCAAAGAGTACTGACAATTCTTTATCAGATGACACCAAAACCTCATTTTCTGTAAAAAATGTACAATCATCCTTTTTCTCCTGTACCCTTCATTTAGGAAACAACCAAACATATTATACAGTCCTATAATGTTATTTTTCAAAGGTTTTTTTCAAAAAGTGTGTAGATACCGTGAACAGTCTACAGCAAAATTTCTCCAAATGCTTCAAACACTTGTAATTGTAATATTGTATGATCCTTCTGTTACGGACAAAACGTTCATCTCTTGTGATAAAGAGAATTCGCAGTTGGTGGAGTATAAAGCAGTTTAATCGCAGTGGATGAGTGGACATATAGTTATATTTGTTAAGAACTTCGCAGTGTCCTCGCCTGACCCTGCGCGGGAAATCCCATGTTTTGTTGCAGAAATATGGCGGACGCCATGGTGCCGTCGGCTTCTAAAGATAATCCTCTTCACTTTAAGCAGTTTTGAAGTGTTTACCGCCGCGCGCTGCAAGATCTAGGGCACGGTCCGCTGCTTGTCTAGTCATGGAGAGGGGAGGGGAGGAGGATCTGCTTCCTTTGATCGACGAGCGCTGCGGGCTTCAATCGGCGCGGCGCGGGCAATTAACCAGTTACGCCGGCCAGAACTGCGCATGTGCCGAGGAGCGATAACTGCCGGCCGCTGGCTCCTCCAAGTGGGTAATGACGGGGCTTGGCGCGATGCGACGACGCGAAACCATTACGCTCGGCCCGCCGACAACACACTGCTAAGAGGGAGATCAGATTCCCCCCACTCTCTCTCTCTCCGACCTACTTTCTCCCTCGCAAAAATACATCACCGCTACTGGTATGCGGCGTTTCGAAATCATTTTCTGAAAATATTTCCTACTTGCAACTCCTGTTATACTCCATTCGCAGTTACTTCCAAATTTTCTGAGTTCTACTAAAGTTATACTTCCGGGATATTCCTCCGCCTCATGCTAACAAAGCTTAACCGAGTCTAGAAAGTTACACCAATGGAACAGCGCACCGTATACGTCCGCACTCGGTGTAGTANCTAACAAAGCTTAACCGAGTCTAGAAAGTTACACCAATGGAACAGCGCACCGTATACGTCCGCACTCGGTGTAGTAATGTTTTGCATAAGAACTATTTCTTACTAGGTATTACCAATACACCTATTTTCTCCATGGTTGTATTCTTAATAATTATAAATATAAAATTTTGTTCTTTTCAAATAAAATGACTTATAAGTAAAAGTTCAATTTAATAGAGAATAGGGAATTTCTATGTTAACATAAGTATAAAACACTTACATGACATAGTCAGGAAACTACCAAGTTTGCCATCCATGGGGAGATTTTTCAAACATTTAATTCTATTGCGTGACGAAACCGCGAATAGACTATACTCCTAAATTTTTTATCTAAAAGGCCCGCCTCTCTANCTAACAAAGCTTAACCGAGTCTAGAAAGTTACACCAATGGAACAGCGCACCGTATACGTCCGCACTCGGTGTAGTAGTGTTTTGCATAAGAACTATTTCTTACTAGGTATTACCAATACACCTATTTTCTTCATGGTTGTATTCTTAATAATTATAAATATAAAATTTTGTACTTTTCAAATAAAATGACTTATAAGTAAAAGTTCAATTTAATAGAGAATAGGGAATTTCTATGTTAACATAAGTGTAAAACACTTACATGACATAGTTATGAAACAACCAAGTTTGTCATCCGGGGAGATTTTTCAAACGTTTAATTCTATTGCGTGACGAAACCGCGAATAGACTATACTCCTAAATTTTTTATCTAAAAGGCCCGCCTCTCTANATTTAATTCTATTGCGTGACGAAACCGCGAATAGACTATACTCCTAAATTTTTTATCTAAAAGGCCCGCCTCTCTAGAGTTATTTCCCGCGTCTAAGACAGTGAAGCGCAGTATAGATGAGGCAATGTTGTCACGCGCATAAAGTGCGCCGGGGCCACTAAGCGTAAGGCACTGAACTGGCGTACGGTGTTCTCGTCGTGCAGCGTGTATCTATGAGACTTTAAGAGATGACTCTGCCATTTTATTGGTGGAAAGTCTGTAACAAGGTTCATAGCAGGACCCTTGAGTATNGAGACTTTAAGAGATGACTCTGCCATTTTATTGGTGGAAAGTCTGTAACAAGGTTCATAGCAGGACCCTTGAGTATTTTTGTATGTATCTGACGCGTATATTGGCAGACACCGCCGGTTATTTAAGCTATGCTATAGTGCTCTGAAATGGNATTTTTGTATGTATCTGACGCGTATATTGGCAGACACCGCCGGTTATTTAAGCTATGCTATAGTGCTCTGAAATGGTTTTTCTAATATGCGTGACGTCTTGAAAGAACTAAACAGATCTTGTATGAAGTATATTTTCATTTCGCATATCAGCACACTTGACACACGTTTAATAGTTTCGAGGGAAAACGTGTATTTCAAACACTCTGCAATGCAGTTCAAGTGGTAGGTAAAAGGGACATATTGTAAGTTGACACACAGGAATACCGAGAAAAATCTTTGAGCCAACATATTTTCCAAAACATTTTAGCGCCCTAACGCTTTTTAAATTCGATGATGCAATTATTTATATTTACTGGAGAGAAGAATCTGCCNAAAACATTTTAGCGCCCTAACGCTTTTTAAATTCGATGATGCAATTATTTATATTTACTGGAGAGAAGAATCTGCCTTAAATCAAGAAGAAGATTAAAATGTTAATATGCGGGAGAAATGCACACCAACAAGAACACATAGAATTAGAAAACAAAGTCGTTGAACAAGTTAAGGAATCCAGATACCTGGGTAGTATAATCACATAGGATGGTAGAAGCAGAAAGAAAATAATATCTCGAATCAACCAAGTTAAGTATGCTTTCAACAAACTCAAGGAACTCTTCATATCAAACATCAGCTTGTCACCACGCAAAAGGCCAATAAAAACACATCCTATTTGGATGTGAAACGNGAACTCTTCATATCAAACATCAGCTTGTCACCACGCAAAAGGCCAATAAAAACACATCCTATTTGGATGTGAAACGTGGACTACATGGACAATAGAAAGGAAACTACTACAGTCATTTTAGGCGTGGCGTTACAGACGAATATTGAAGATCGGCAGAATCAATCTTCTCACTTATGACAAGGTGTTCAGACGGTCTGGCGAGGAACGCACCTTTGAAATACCTTACAGAGAAGAAGAGACAGGAAGATAGGTCACATCCTGAGACACAATGAGCTATTTAAGGTGATAACTGAAGGAAAGATGTATGATAAGAACCAAAGAGGAAGAGGAAGACTGAGCTACATGAGCCAAATAATCAGTGACATGACATGTAGCAGCTATGTCAATAACTGGAAATAGAGCATTCACGTGATCGGGGCTGGGGGCTGGCGATCGAGGATACCCGTCGGCCATCTTGGATGACGTCACGTCGAAACCTTCTGCTGTCATTCCTCGCCAATAGCTGCCATATTGAATGACGTAGTGAATTCGCCAATGAAAATTGGCCTATGCGAATGTTATTTTCGCCATCGACGTTTCCTCGGCACCCACCAAGGAAGCTAACAGCTTCGTTTCTCCCGCTGACTACCAGAGCACACCCCCAGCTTCGTTTGCCCCACCACCCGTCAGAGTGCAGCACCATAGCTGTGCCTCCAGCGCTTGCCATCTTCGCTTCCGAAGTCTGCCGCAGTAGGTGGGACCCTCGCCCTAATGCACACCATTTCGATGCAGGTTAGCTCAAAAAATTCCGGAGGAGTGCGGGATTGTTCCAACACCCCTTGGGTCGGCAGTCCAGTATCATGACCGCTAGATGACCACGACATTCTAGAAACGAGGATATTAAATGATGGATACGTATATANGGCAGTCCAGTATCATGACCGCTAGATGACCACGACATTCTAGAAACGAGGATATTAAATGATGGATACGTATATATTTATTTCCTCCCCAACTTTATAAAAAAAAATTATCATTGCGCCATTAGAAGAAGAGGCCCGCACACCAGAACAATAATAATAACAGAAATAAATTGAATTAGAAAAAATTATCGTTAAAGATGCTAACCTATGGTGAAACAGACTATACACACATGAAAAACACCGTGCGCACACGTCCATGCCGGAGCAGGGTGAAACAGAGAAAACACCGCGCACGCGTGAGCCGGTGCAGCCCATCAGCACAATGAGAAGCGTGAACATGTAAAAGCAGTAGACACGCGCACCACAGTTCGGAAAAAACTATGCAACCCAACACGAGGCCCGCACGCTCGTATATAGCAATAATAGTACTTACAGANGGCAGTCCAGTATCATGACCGCTAGATGACCACGACATTCTAGAAACGAGGATATTAAATGATGGATACGTATATAGTTATTTCCTCCCCAACTTTATAAAAAAAAATTATCATTGCGCCATTAGAAGAAGAGGCCCGCACACCAGAACAATAATAATAACAGAAATAAATTGAATTAGAAAAAATGATCGTTAAAGATGCTAACCTATGGTGTAACAGACTATACACACATGAAAAACACCGTGCGCACACGTCCATGCCGGAGCAGGGTGAAACAGAGAAAACACCGCGCACGCGTGAGCGTGTAAAAGCAGTAGACACGCGCCCCACAGTTCGGAAAAAACTATGCAACCCAACACGAGGCCCGCACGCTCGTATATAGCAATAATAGTACTTACAGAAATAAACGACCAAATTAAAAAATTTGCGTAAAAGATGTCAACCTTGAACATAAACAAAACTACCACTACAAAAACCAAAGGAAAGAATATAGAAGCACTTAGCAGTCCACGACGACGGCGATGGCAAGCCCACAGCAAGTGTCGATGCCACCGAGGAGCATGCCAGACTGCAAGTCAGTTAGTCAGTCAGTAAGTTAGTCAGTTAGTCGTCATCATAGTCATCACCATCCCTATGTCCATGTCATAGGCATCCTCATCACAGTTACCGCCATCATCATTGTCATTGTCACCATTGTCATTGGCATTGTCACCGTCGTTATCGCCAGCAGCTGGATGGCCTGGAGGTCGGCCACACAGTGCCCCAGCAGGCCCAGAATAGCATGCAGCGATGCACTACACTCCTCAGGACTACCTGGCCCCTCGCACAATCAGCGCGATCTGCAAGGAGCGCATCATGCAAAGCAGAAATCACCAAGTGTGAAGAATTAAGCTCCATGCTATTTCCAGCCTGAATCGCGGCACCTGCCCACTGTGTCTCCATGGCCGATTGCTGCATCTCAGTGTTCCTGTCGAGCGCAGCTGCCAATGCAGGCTGGAGCATTGCTGAAGCCAACATTGACGTAGTCGACCACATTATTGGCCATGTCAATTTTGTCATCGACAACTTCGTCATCTTGAAATCGAGGAGGTTTACGAAGTCGTCATCGCCTGCCTCCACCAGGATGAAAGTGTCTGCCTCGGACGAGGCAGGTGACATCGGGGTCTCCGGTAGCGGTACCATGATGGCCATGGGGCGTGCCATGCTCCGACATGGGGCCAGCAGAGACTACGACCGCGACCTCGACACACCCTGCTACAGTGGCTGCTAGGGTGGGCATTTGGTGGACTGAGACCTGTACAGGCGAACGTCACACAACCAATATGACGCATGGAGCAGTTAAGTGGGAGGCAAAGTGTTCTCCTCTAATGTGCGAAGTTTACTTGGTTAGAGTAATGTAAGCACACTGTCACAGACATATAAGAATCAGTGAGCATTACATTTCATCCACACTCAGCGGCAGCGCAGGATTCAGTAGACAACCACCGCTATCATGAACAATGGGTTCGACAAACGCGACTGTGCATCATTCAGGCTAGAAAATGTGAAATTGTACGATCGGTACTTTGTCGGGTATAGAAGGGTAGCATTTAAACCAAAGTTGGAACACGAGTAAGTACAGGTATGTGATGGTGAAAATCATTTGTGGGGATATAATGATTAATGGGATAATTTTCACAGAGAGATTCTGCCATGCTAAAAGTACAACAGGTGTGCCATTGCTAATCTACGACCAAACAGTTAGTTACCCACAGGTGGACACATTCTCGCAGTGCAAGAAGAATGTGAAGATATTACCAAATAGCACCACGAAAACAAGAAAGTGGGCTTTGTCCTATGCGATGTAGACAATGGCACAATCTGTCTGTGGACCTAATAGTTTTCAGGGCACATACATCCAACTATGCTGGAAGACTGTGGAAACAAATGGATCCTACCCGTCATGGCCAATATCTGCTGTGAATATAAGTAAATAGATGAATTAACTTGCGTATGTGGGCAGTACATCACGGAGGTCGAAGCCTCAATTATCGACACAAACAGCGTGGCGGTCGAAGGAGAACTGACATGTTGCAACCAGTGCTGGTGTATGAAGGCTATATGTGCCTTTGTTGCACACATTCTAGGACTATTAATCAATTTTTTTACATAGGAGTAACATCACACCCCCACCACCACACACATGTTGGTGGACCATATAAGAGCTCTGTATGCAACCCATCAGTAGCAGTAGCAGTCTGGCAGAAAGGATGGTCACTTTCCACCCAGAACATACCTTCTATGCCAGTGTGACCCCGGGTCACATTAGTACGAAGTATACATTCAAGACCGGCAACACGCAGTGGACTTATACTGAGGAGTGTGATAGCATCTTGCACTGTCATTGGCACACGAGCCTGCGTTGTACGAGCCTGGTCAGTAACTGATCGGGTGTACAACATATAGCAAGTGTGGCATCTTCTACATGCTGGAGGACATGCCACTGCCCTGCATGGAGGATGAGGTCCTTGCTGCCTGTTCTCTAATGTCCGCATGACGCAGTGGCGTTCCTCATGCCTGGCTATGTGGAGCCCGCCTCCGTCCCAGGACATGGAACTACAGCCAGCAGCATTCCCTGTCGACGATGGGGCTACCCAGCTGCCGACAACCGTCTTCATGCCCATGACACCATCATCATCACCAAGGCATAAGAAGCCAGCGAAGACGACAGTCCCGGATATCTCCACGTTGGCTGTGTCGCTGCCGGTGAAGCAGAGACGTCCCCGAGTCTCTCGCAGACGTCGCAACGATGTCGCGGCGACCAGTACCACTGCTGCTGAGGTCATAGTTGGGCCAGATGGTGATGGCAATGGTGACGAGCGGACTGTTTGTCCTATGTGCGCACTGCTGCCACCCTCATAGCCACACCTGACAGCAGCAACAGCAGTTGATATTCCAAGCCTCGCTACAGTGCCTGCCTCCGAGGTAAAAGAGTATCTACGTCGACTAATAAACAGCATGATTGACGCTCTCTAATTTGCAGTCTGTATGCTATGTAATGTATTTATTTCACGTATTTGTGTAGGCACACACCATTAGGTTAGAAAGTAAATATAAAGTGTTTACATTATAGTATAAGTGGATTTGTTGTACAGAGAAAGAAAGATATTTGTAAAAATCATAAGTGAATGTAAAGTTATTTTTTATTTCACATAGGTGTGTAATCACTTACATGCTCCATTAGGTTTTTATGTAAATATAAAGTGTTATCATTGCTTTATAAGTATATATGTAGTGTGTGCATGTGTGAGAGAGAGAGAGAGATGTTTGTAAAAAAATAATATNGAGAGAGAGAGAGAGAGAGAGATGTTTGTAAAAAAATAATATGTGAATGTATGTTGAGAGAAGTGTACTGGTAATTCATTGTAAACTAATACGTATGTATGTTCATCAAGAGATGTATATATATATATATATATATTTATTTATTTGTAACTGTTCCCAATGAGTTCTTTATACTACATTATCCGTCCAGAGAGAGGTGACAAGCATAACCGAAACGCAAGTACCTCTATAGTGAAAGTACCACATACAAACAACATGTGCATACTTTTATTCATCATTGCTATTATATTAACGGCAACATAATATCCTATGTGTATATATATGAACTGTGGTGTCAACCACTCGTTCTGTAGAGGGAGAGAGAGGTAGAAAGAAATAGGTCATGCAGGACTCGTACAGGTATGGTGTCGTGATGGGGGGCAGTATTAGAGATACGGAGGTGGCACACCTTCTTCCCCCTCCTTCATCGTGCACACATGCTATAAAAGTCTCCATCATCCGCCATTCTCTATTCAGTCTTGTGTATGCACCAGTTCAGGTCACGCCATATTCAGCACTCTACACTGACTTCCTCGCCATCGACTCCTTCGTCAACCACAACTTCCAGTCAAGGCCTTTGGCAAGTGCATCTCTCTCTACCTATCACATCTTCCACTGGTGCACAATTATTTTATGTTATGCGAATTTAAATGCAGGCAACTACCGAGGCTATGGTATATATGTAGTGTTCGGTAATGAGCACCTGTAAAGCAAAAGTGTCTGTGTCCTGCTACATGGGAGGGAAAAAGGCGGCATGCGCAGTCGCATGCCTGTCTGCATCGGCGAGCTGATGAGGAGGTGGTGTGTCCGTTCGTAGTGATGTTTTTGCTGTATCCTAATGAGTGAATCTAGAGGGCTCCCTCAGATACACTGGGCCGAGGGTTGGTGAATGATGGTCACAAAAAAATACATGTTTGTGGTGCGCACGTGGCCGATCTGGGGTGGCGGAGTGCGCACGCAGGACGAGTCCAATGCGGTGTTTTATAAAGAAGCCGGCTGGTGTGTGTGCTCCACCTTTCCTGGAAACAGCAGACGTATTCCCAGCCAGTTTTTACAGAAAATGGTTTTACTAGGCAGGCCCCTTCACGAATGCAGCTAGAACCAAACTCTCTGGCATGTAGCAGTCCTGGAGTATACCATACAAGGTGGGGATGGAGCTATGGTGGATGGTAAAGGGGCAGGTAGATGGAAGTACCACGAAGGAGCCTACAAAAGACCGCATTTATGTTCCAATACCGCCTTTATATGTTGACTACAAAATGTTATTTCCTTTCATTTCTGTCTTGAGATAATTTATAGATTAGTTTTGTAAAAATAATAAAATAAACACACAATTTCTTACAATGAAATTCATATGTCAACTTGGAAGGCCCCTTAAGAAGGTTTTACCGTGGTTACTTGAACTGACTATTATACACTCACAAAGTACGACATTGTATGTATAATATAACCTGCATGTGTGAGAAGACTTTTTTCTTCTTCTCAACTGAGCCAATCAGAACAGTGGCTTCTGTAGCTGGTAGTAATACTACATGTGATGATCGTAGGCAAGGGGTTAGCATAATGTTGTCTGCTGTATGGAAATGAAGTGCGGGCGGAATGTAATGGCAAAGGGAGATGGGCGTATACTTAGGTAATCTATATGATGATTATGCATGCTACTACTATTAATGTCGTATGAAAGTTAAGTAATTTTATTACATTCCTAATACCATGTGGGTACTCAATAGATACGGCTCGCTCTTACAGGTCATATCGCAGGTAAATGAAGTGTGTTTATAGGTTCGGCTAGTTTGTGAGGCATGGTAACGACATGTTTTCAGGCTAGTTTGTGGTTAATTTCTGCAGGTTTCCTCCTGGTCGTCTGGTGTCAAGCAGCATTTTTCGCATTCCATCAGACCGGCCAGTCGAGACGTCCTTCGTTCTCGTTGGGTTTTCTCCATCTCTTCCACAGCCAAAATGGATTAGACCATTCCTCCTTTTCATCTTTCGCTTCTTTCGCAACATAATTACCATCATCTTCGCAGTCATCAATTTCTTCTTCTTCACCTTCCACATCAGAGCCATCTCCTTTGTCTATGGTGTGGCCACCTGCACTACAGTGCGGTTTTTGTGACCAGATGTTTACAGTCCGTGCAAATGGACTGCGACATGAGTGCAATTGTCGGCTCAACCCATTCAGGTCTGTACAACAACATATGGCATTACAGTTCTACACCAATCTGCTGTTCGCAGCTTAATTGCTAATAATGTATTTTTGTTGTGAGGTTAGTGTACATTATGCCTTCTTCGTGGTGATGCATATGTTACGCAAATCTGAGTTGGCTGCTAACCATCAAGCAGCTGGAGTGGTAATATAAGGAGGTGATGACATTAACTCTTTAAGGCACAAATTGGCAGTGGTCATAAGGGGTGCAGAAAGTCAGGTTTTCAATTTGACTGAACAGATTGTAGGCACTGAAAAACATAGTAAAATGGCAGCAATTGGATCATCTGTTGGATCCTTTTTGGTCATAAGTTGGTTTTAATGCATTCCTCCTTTGGTTAACTTTGAACCAATCTCCCTTCTGGAGTTCATAAAAGCAGCTGACCATGTAAAACACAGCCAGGTTGTAAAATCTGACATGGAACTTCTGAAAGTGTTGATCCCACATTGTTCAGGCATGGCTTTGGATGTTGTTTTGGAAGGTCTTGAACTGGGTGAAACATGGCTGCAAATGAAATAAATTGTGGAGGGATCTATGTCCTGAAAGGTCTATGCAGGTTTTGGTGAAGATTCATGTTTACCAATTCCAAAGAAAAGGTGAGAATGTGAGTCAATTCATTCAGGAAATGCTTGAATGCGCGGTGGCATTGGCCATTACCCTTAGCAAAGAACAACTTATTATGCTTATCCTTGAGAACATGTCTCCCTCTGTTATGCCACTGTGTGCCTTTATGTGTAAACCTAATATGTTTGAGGAATTCGAAGTTAAGGATTGTGGAAGTAAATAATTTAGAATTTTCCATGGATCAGTAT
>NQII01000276.1:182093-197216 GCA_002778355.1 Clitarchus hookeri | reverse complement strand
AACCGCGTGACGTGGAAAAATATCAATTTTTGGAGAAGAGAAAATGGGGAAAGAGAATACCTTTAAGTAGACGCATGGCGCCTCTGTTAATTCAGCAGAAATTCTGGGTAAACTAAACAAACACCTCAAGTTGAAATTATGATACAATTTTTGTTTGGTTTTCTGTGGTTTAATGGTAATGTCGATTACATATAACTACAGCCACTATAATTGCATGCAATCTTCGACCATTATGGTTAATTTCGTGTTTGAATCTTCAGCACCCCTGTAATTTGAGAAAGGTTAAATAAGCCGGGACGTGCCCCTAGGCATCCAATCAAATGGCGACTGACATGACGGGAGGAGTCGACCTACGACAAACGGAAACTTGTTCCTGAATGAGGCAACCACCCCTGGCCACAGAATAGATAAATACACAGAGACGAAATGGTATGGCGGTTCCTTTGATATAGTTGTGCTCAGTCGCTGATTGGCTGCGAAACGCTCTGAGAACGAGCCTTCTTTCTGATCGGCCACTGCGTGATCAGAAATATTCTATATTGGTGGGGCTGTTTGTTGGCAAGTAAGTTACCAGGTGCTTACTGGCGGACGAAGTTCCGCCATGTTACTGGCTGGTGGTGCCATTTTGCTGGGGCGTGAGACTGGGATTCGCTGTGAAAGCTGCTCTTTCACACCTGCAATGCTCGAGTTTCTTGTGCCATTGCTGTCCGTCGTTGCACCTGTTCGGGCGACCAAGCCCACCGTTTCACACGATCGGGTCAAGTCACTTAAATTATTTTCTACATTTAAAGAAGCGAACGAATGACAAAATAATTTTAATTTGCAATTTTTTTCTCGTAAAAATATGGAAATTTGCCAAATCACTGCGTTAATATACATCTCAAAATAATTGTTTTTGTTATTAGCATGCTACGAAAAATATTTATTGGAAATTTTGTTTTGAGTTTCGCCTGTGTTTCAATAAAAACATTTGATATCAAATTTATAAATCAAAATAACTATACTTAATCCCTTTCTTCAGGTGAACCAAGTGGCAGGTTTTTAAAGGAACTAAACACGACACTTCTGTGATGACAGTAAACAAACTTTAGCTGTGACCAAAATTCCAGTGGTAAAATTATCTTCTTTCCTCTAAAAAAATAATTAAATAAATAAACCACGATAATGCTTTTTGCAAATGATTTCGTATTTTTAACATGTTATTATCGATATCATTTCAAGAAACCACAAAACGTGATCAAAATATAGGGAGGGGGGGGGAATGCTTTTATTTTAGAAAAACTTTAAGAACCCCGTCTAATGGGAGGATTGTTTCTGCGTGATGCATGCATAGAACTGATGAAGCAATAAGGGTGATTATGGCCAGCGTATCTAATGCGAGGTAGCCTCCACGCTCTACTGCACCGAACAGCTCTGCAGTGCTTTCAGATACAGGTCGCGAAGAAATTATTTTTAGTAATTTTTTATAACTATTTATTTATATTTAAAAAATGAATATTATGAGAAATAAAGACTGGAAACTCATACGGTTTGTTTTTTATTAAAATTTAAATTTCCCACCTCGGTAAATATGTTTACATTAACATTTACTTAAGAATTGTACACTTTTATAAGACTTTATACGAATATCTTATTGCGTGTTTTGTGTTTAATAACATTGATAAATTTTCTTACGTGAAAATTAATTAAACACGTATCTACATCTAAGACAATGCCCATAGATTTTTTTAAAAAGTGCATTCATTACTGCAATGTTTAAAACAGAGTCATATTTTCCAATACATGTAAATATGTATATTATATTAAACATTTAGAACGTATGCACCAGAAGAAGTGTTTTACTAATCTGGTAAATAATAGTACTTAATATGCTTTAAATAAAAGAGCACCTGTCGGAAATCGGAAATACTTTAGTTTTTACTTTCCTACTGCTATCAAAATGACCGTACGATCACTGTAGGTACAAAAAAATAGTGACATAAGAAGGAGTGAACCACGAGGTGAAGACGGACGAGTTACTGCAGCTCAGATTTTCAATTGTGTCAATTGGCGGGAGGAGTGTATGCGCCAGTTTTCCCAACACTTAGACAGAGAATCCCAATAGTCAAAATTAAATATTCACCAAAATCCATTATATTATAAAAACTTTCGTAGACTCTTGACATAGCGACAATATCTACTTTTTAAGTTTAACTTATTACAGTTTAACGTATTTTAAAAATAACGTTTTCTTTAACATATTAAAATTTACATAACTGTGGAAGTAATGCATTTGTTGTTAAGACGAAGCTAACTGGAAACAGAAAGAGCTACGACAATGCAAAAAAACAAGTATTCTCATAACGATGCAATAGTACCATTTCACAAAGAGCGTAGTTATGCTATAAATAGTTACTACTTTTTAATATACTTATTTAATTAAATATTTGTACACTTTATCTAGTAATACGTAGTTTTTCTACGAGAAAACTGGTCACCACATTACACAGATAGTTTTAATTTTTTTTTTTTTGGAAATGCATTAGATTATACACTAAACAATGGGCAACAATTTTGCCTACTAAGTAGGAATTAAAATCCAGCAAACATGGTGAAAAATGCGCTGAGTTGGCAACACTGAATTGCGCAAAACACCGCTAGATCTTCGCTGGCACCCGCAAAGTAACCAGCCTCTGCAGACACATCGAGTGACCTCTCCTCCCTGACGTAAATCTTTACAGTGTGCCACCTTCCAGAGGCCTCTTGACAGATTGGCTGAGTTACTTCTAGAAACTCAACACCGCCTGTTAAGCTTACGTGGAGAGAGAGCCTAAGTTAGCTGGCAGGCACAAGCGAAGGTGATAAATCCATCAGAATGTTCTCCGACAACTTCAATGACGAAGACGGCATTCCGATGGGGAAAACCCTGGTGCTTTATTTTTTGTTGTCTCCTGAGTAACATCTTGGAATGCTATCAAGGGGACGGTTTCGCACGCATCGTACCTACAACCGACACTCTATCCATCGTACAGAAGTTGTAACTAGTATTATTCTGCCTATCTTCGCACTCTTTCGTCGGCTTCTCTTTTCCACCCCACAACGAAAGTACTGCCAACATGAAAATACGAGCATAACAACGAGTAACGTCTTACAGAGATACAGGGGACGGGATAAGAGGAAAAAATATAAACTAAGGAAAAGCTCACTAGATTTCAGCAGTCAAAGACAACCTACGAGTCCACAATCAACAAACGCCACAACGAACATTCGTTCATCTGGCTNCTAGATTTCAGCAGTCAAAGACAACCTACGAGTCCACAATCAACAAACGCCACAACGAACATTCGTTCATCTGGCTTGTTTGACCTATCCTTGAAATTCTTTCGTTTTATTATGAAAAAATCTGCACGAAAAAAAATAACACTGGCGATATGAAATCACATTTAAGGTTACTACCAATAAAACTTCTGTACTAGCACAACGATATTCTGTTCTGTTATAACAGTTTACGTTCATGCCTGATCGATCCTAATTTTCTGACGCTGTTTTGCTGATGGAGCAAGTGCTCTGCTGGAGTAATATAATATAATATAAT
The DNA here is from genome assembly GCA_002778355.1 of Clitarchus hookeri. NCBI lineage: Eukaryota > Metazoa > Arthropoda > Insecta > Phasmatodea > Phasmatidae > Clitarchus > Clitarchus hookeri. Next base: position 193,642 of record NQII01000276.1, on the reverse strand, counting down.
TATAATACAATACGGGATAACTTTGCTTTTTTGCGAGACAAATCAATTTTTTTTTTAAGTTCTATGAAATCATTTCTACTTGAGTGCCAGTTCGTGAGACTATTTTTATGCTAACTGATTTTAGTCAAATTAAGAATATGGAAATAATTTTCCTTCAAAGTTGTAACAGAAATTGTGACCTATTTAAAGGTATATTTATTATATTTCAAGACTATTTTAGCAAATGCTTTGATTCCCAATAAGTTTCAAAATTAAAGTCCACCTTTTTTTTAAACTATTTTATTTATTCGTGATATAATTTCGAATAACGCATTTTCGCAATATATCTTTTAATTTTTTAAGCTTACTTACGGCCTTACTTTTACGTCGGTGAGCATTAGCCTGGGAGAAAGGAAAGACTTATATGCTAAACTAATAAAATACAAACTTAAATCTAAACACCAAATATACGTCAATACCTTAACTTTTACTCGGACCTGGAATCATGTAGCAGCGCCTTAACAACCTCTAACACGTAAGTCGACACGTTCAATGCAGGGTTACTGACTGGTGAACCAAAATGTCTATCTTAATTGGCTGGGCTATTTTCGCGTGCACTTAGAAGTTGGAACAGGACGGTCNGACTGGTGAACCAAAATGTCTATCTTAATTGGCTGGGCTATTTTCGCGTGCACTTAGAAGTTGGAACAGGACGGTCGTTCACGCAGCACGTAGTTTCATTCAAGAAGCATGCAAGAGGATTAGTTGGCACTCCCAGGTTAGACCTCAATTCTTAATTGCTAGTTGAATTTGGGGTACTAACGATTATATGTTGCCAACCACGTAGCATAAAATCTGTTTATCAATAACTAACCTCACTATCATTTATAACTTTTATAATCGAAGAAAATCATTTGTGCGAAAAATTATCAGTTCATGTGAGTTTAAACCATTATTTCCTAATTATTTTAAAGCATTTTGCTTCTCACTTTAAATACGAAAATTCGAGTTCCCTGTGCAGTTTGACATAGATGTAAAATTATTATGCCAGACTGATAAAAAATGTATAAGTGATAAATTTATCGTGAGCTAAATTATCTGCACTAACACTTTATAAAGGGCTTTAAGTCGAATATTTAAGAAACCACGAGTCTTAAAAGTATTTTCTGCGGAAAGTGAAGATTTCCACACGTACGTTGAGGTTAGAATTTTCGAAACGAAGTACTCAAAATTTTATTACATACCTATTTTCGTACATAAATGTATGAACACAGGTTATCTATAGCATAATATTTATTATCTTGCACAGTGCACACATTGAAGAATAGGTAACGAACCTCTCATAACGTCTTTGAAAGTAGTTAAATGGATTAGCAGTGTCCGAAGACACAAAACGGACAGAGAGAATCAATTAAAACGGACGCCACCAATGTATATTAACATTGATACCCTCTTCACAAACCGAAATTGGTTTACCGTATTCTTTCTCTGATAATAATTATTTGTATGTGCAAAATTAAATTGCTNCTCTTCACAAACCGAAATTGGTTTACCGTATTCTTTCTCTGATAATAATTATTTGTATGTGCAAAATTAAATTGCTTCTATTATACGCAGGGATTACTTAGCCAGAAATGTAATTAATTAAATGAATCACGTCAATATGTTATTCCAATGTCAGTATACACGTAATCGTAAGCACTCGATGTGAACACTGTAGGCCGTCTATAGTGTCACTCTACTGACTCCAGTTTCGTCTAGACTACAGACGGCCAGACACGTTCACGTGCTGAGGCGCTGCGATGTTGACGGCAGTGAAATAACGACGTCGTCCNCTCTTCACAAACCGAAATTGGTTTACCGTATTCTTTCTCTGATAATAATTATTTGTATGTGCAAAATTAAATTGCTCCTATTATACGCAGGGATTACTTAGCCAGAAATGTAATTAATTAAATGAATCACGTCAATATGTTATTCCAATGTCAGTATACACGTAATCGTAAGCACTCGATGTGAACACTGTAGGCCGTCTATAGTGTCACTCTACTGACTCCAGTTTCGTCCAGACTACAGACGGCCAGACACGTTCACGTGCTGAGGCGCTGCGATGTTGACGGCAGTGAAATAACGACGTCGTCCNCAGACTACAGACGGCCAGACACGTTCACGTGCTGAGGCGCTGCGATGTTGACGGCAGTGAAATAACGACGTCGTCCGCTGCATGGACGCCACTTCGAGGGACTACTGAGAGGCTGCTACGTGTTTCGTTTACGTCTTGCAGCGACGCAACCAACGGTCTCCTCTCTCCCTCCCCCCTCCCAACCCTCAACCATCCACCCACATTTCAGTCGCGGGCGGTTCGTCTCTTACGAGTCATAAACGTGAAGAAAGCCGTCATGTTTATAGTCCTCGCGTTCCACAGTCGAAAAATAAAAATAACACCCGTGTAAAAACGGGAAATACCAAGAGAGGATTGCGGTGGTGGGTGGGGGCCAGGAGAAAGACATAAATTATTGTCAATTACGCGTCTGGTGGGACGCACAATGGAGGTGAACGCTAGGAAATTCTCGCTAGCGCTAGGGGCGCCAAAAACTCCCGAGGTACTTTTTTATGTAGGCAAGAAACGTGTGTCAGGGGATTNGGAGAGATGAGAAGGCATCAATACTCCGGAAGTGTCGGCCAGGAGAGTTCCACGTGGTAGCAGACGCTCTCTACTCTCGGGCGCGCGCGTCTACGACGGCAGCGGTTATTGATACTCATTATGTCCTACGGCCGGGCTAATTGCTTGATGGCTGGCTGCGCCGTCCAGGGGCGCCTGTAGTTGACCGAGAGCCGCGTGTGATTATGCTTGCCTTGAAAGCACGCATCCGCCCAGGTTAAAAATCAGTAGTGACGTTGTAGGCACAGGGAATAAGTGTCGTGCCCAAAAATGGATACTTAATTTTTTGTTCAATTTTCTAATAAAAAGAAAGAAAAGAGAATATAAGATGGTAGCACCCCATTGACATCATCTTGCTTTGCAAACTAAACTAAGTTTATAAATGACGGTACATTTAATGAAACCGCCGGCGACACGACACAAACATTTAAGAAAGTTCCGTGCCTGTTTTAACGAAATTGCGAATAGACAATAGTTGTAAGGCAACATGTCAATAATTCTGCAGATTATTTCAAGTACGTCCGATGTTCATTCGGCATTTAATTTTTTTTATTTCACAATCGTGTATAAGTAGAACGCTTGTTTGCATGAAAATGACTAAAATAGAATGATTCTAAGGTACAAAATTCCATACATATATAGTTTACAGTATGTAACCGGGAAATAGGTGTGAAGGGAAAAGGGGGGGGGGGGCACGCGTTTATTTTGATGCCATTGAATTATATGGGCCTTGGATTAAGCTCCGTGGTTGCACTTTGCAAAAAGAAATAAAGTTACGAGGGTTCAGTGTCGTCATCATAAAGACGTAAGCATATTTTTTCATTATCTGTGTCTACTACAAAATAAAACAAGGAAAAAATGGGATCAAATATTTGATACCAACGTTGCCACGCAAAACGAATAACTGATTCCCAAATTGAAATACTCATTTACATACAGATAAACTAAATGTGTATTTTTAAACTACATTATTAAATCATACTTAACCTTTTCAGACCCACTATGATTTGCGGTTTTAGGTGTTGCAAACAAATACTTTTATGATGCGTGCAGTACTTAAGCTACAGTTGTACGAACCAATTATGGCATAGTCTAATAAGACGGTTTGCGAACCATTAACCCACAGGTAATATCATNACTTTTATGATGCGTGCAGTACTTAAGTCGACACAACACTTGTTTCGTTGTCACAGTCAATGAGTTGTAGACTTTATATTCGGCTACAGTTGTACGAACCAATTATGGCATAGTCTAATAAGACGGTTTGCGAACCATTAACCCACAGGTAATATCATTGGTCATTGAAATTCGCAGTGTGCAGTACAGACTAGACATTACCTACACGTGAGTATCGTACACAATTGTGTACACTCGATCTGAATAGGTTAACACGATAACGCAGAGTATAAAGAGATGGCTCGCCACATTAGAGGTAACCAAACAAATTAACTGGTTTTCTAATGCGTAATCTATACGCACAGATACGACATGATGTGGTGGTTCCTGTGATGTGGGCATCCCCATTCTCTGACTGGCTACGCGAGGCTCTGAGAACGGGCCTTAGTGCGTGCTGCGAAAGGTATCCTATTGAGTGGGTTGTCGGGTGACAAGCAGGTTGCCGAGACGTTGACAGGCGTTACGGCGTTACGTCATGTTGCAGGCCAGTGAACGTCATTTTGCCGGAGCGCGCGGCTAGAGTTCGAGGAATAAGTGGTGGTTTCACGTCTGTATTTGTAGGTGCTGAGTGGCCAGGCCTTAACGAGCACACGTAACGGAGTTTCCGACCCGGCAGGGGAGGGGTCGTCGCCGAGGTGCCTAGTTCCACATCACAACTCTGCTTCTCTCAAGTCTCTCTCAGCGCGGTAATAGCCCCGGTAACACGTGGGGCAGTGTGCATGCAGGTGACGTGCTGGTCGGCTCATCAGCCAGTAGTGGTAACGAGGTGCCTGTCAGGAGCTGATTGCCGGATACTGCTCACTTCTCACCCCCCCCCCTCCTGACGTTGCACAGGCAGCGAGTCCGCGGTCGATATCGGAAACATTTCCGACTGGCGCACAATCATCCCGACCAAGGAGCACGGAAAGAGAAGTTGGCAATCCCAGGTTAGACCTCGAGTATTATTTGCTGGACGGATTCGGGGCCACTAACCATTAATCGTTGCCACCTCGTTGCCGAACGCACATCTTGATCACTCTTTATTCATCATTTCCGAACCTTTATTTATAACATGTGGATTAAAGAAAACATTTCATTAAATAACGTCCTGGGTTCAGTCAAATGTATTACCTTACCACCTATTTCTAAGGTTTTTTTCCTTGAAAATCTTTAAAGGGGGTTTTTTTTCCTTGCATTATTAATTCATAAGCTAGGTTAATAAAAAAATGTGCCAGACTTTGATATACTGTGACTAGTAAGAAACAACTGCAATGTTTGTAAAAGGAATTAAAGCAAACTAGTATTAAACCAGAAGTTTGTAAGAGTGTTCTTACTGGGGACAGTGAACATTTTTTCACTAGGCTTGTGGTTAGAATTCTCGTAACAAAGCACTCAAAATCTTATTACACTCGTATTATCGAGTATTCGTCCATACATATGTTTATACAGTTAATGTTTTAAAAATATGTATTCGTTGCACAGTCAACATATGCACTTAAACACTGTTAAGGACCTTTTTATAACGACTTTGAAAGCAATGCGAAGTATAAGTGTCCAAAGTCCGAAAGGCATTATCAGCTGTTCACGGTTAGTTGAGCAGTTTCAAAGCAAACCTTTAAAAATGCCACTGTATCCACTTGCATGTATTTTAAGGGAATGACATACTGACGTTCACCCAGTGGAGTTGGTCTCAACAGAGCGAAAGAAGTTCAATGTCTTATCATCGAATTGAAAGTGTTAGGTAAACGTTTGTGAGCACTGAAACGAGTTTATTCTGCTTTCCGATTCTTAAGCATATTAGTATGAGAATTATCAACATTGCAAAATATGTACTTTTCTAATAATTTCAGTTTCACTTGGCCGATGCATGGATAAAGCGACCAGGCCGATGGTAGTGTTAATTTTACGCATAGGGGAAGATACATAATGGACATACAAGTAGATCTTAAGCAGGGCTTTCAAAAGTGCTCAGTTTACCGTGAACAGGTTATGACTGTATGTAACAGTCAGGCAAGTTCAAATGACAGGAATGCCACCAAAACAGATCAACTACGACACAATGCTTTATAAGCCGATAACACTTACCATATTGCTTTCTAGACAGTATTGACTTGCACATGTGAAGTCACATTGCAATAATAATAGAAGAAATATTTCGCCAGTTCGTAAGATACTCCAATGTTGGTGTGCACACAATCTAAGAGCTCAATAAGAGCACTGCGGGCGCTATCTAGTGTCGCCCTGTGGTTCCGATCACAGTTGTCCGCGCCGGAAACTGCGAAAGTGATAACAGCTATTTTACATAATTAATACATCAAAAATAAACATTTATATATGGAGTATAATTTATTTTCGAAAACTTGTAAATTGTTTTAAGAGGTAATTGCTTATTACATCCACGAGATACGTATAAAAACAATAACGGTTGACAACACTCAATAACTTGCTCAACTTACAGAGCTTTTAACCCAACTTTGTGTGCGCTTAGGTTTTGTGTTACAATTAATGTCACTTTCACATTATATTTAAAATACATTTCAAGTTAGGCAATGTGTATTTCATAAATTTTGAAATCGGTTATGTGCAGTTAGCCTGCAGAGAATACCTATCTAATATTTTGTGGACTACAGATTTGAAAGTGTAGAAATTAAAATGTTATTTGTTCGCCATAATTAAATGGCTATGTAATAGTAAACGCTTGAACTATATAACAGATCAATTTGAGATGTATTTGCTGAAATTAATTCAAAATACATTTTGTACAATTTCGTTTCCAATAATGGGCTTCATTTTAGCTTGTTGTTATACAAAATAACTCTTGGGGTGATGTTTTTACTTTCATTGGCTTTTTGTTTTGTTTTGTTCAGTGCCTTGCGCGTAGAGGCGATGAGAGAGTTGACGCGCATGTCTCGATCGCCTCTAGCGCTCCCATGCTTTTGGGCCTTAGATGTGAAAAATTCCTTCAACCAGGCGGCCACCTTAATTACTGCGTGATTGGAAGGAGACAGACGACACATTTTGCTGTTTGTGCTCAATTCCTGTGATTCTTAAACAATCCCAAGTTTGGTTGAACATCGGCGATTTACCAAGATGCTAAGTTACTTTTGTTTGGTTGGCCTCACTTTATTACACTGCGAAAATTCGGCCCGCGTGTGCACTGCAAGGTCAATTCCCGGCTCGAACCATGTGCAGCCAGTCTCAAACATCCAGTCAGAAAAGTCCCGTCGAAAAACAGACTACAGATTAACAGTAAATAGTAGTTGTTATTATCGTATCCCCCCCCCCTTTTACCCAAAAAAAAATTCCGGAAACCTATTAGTAATAATTTTGACATTCATTTAAATTTGTTCATATTGTTGAATTTTACTATTATAAAGTTAGCGTAAAAATTTCATATTTATCTATTTTTCCAGAGTATTTTCTTAAATGGAAGCTTCTTATGGTCATAAGATAGGTAAACTTTTAGTGCACACAGAATTATTATCCCATGATACGGGAAATTTTTGTAATTGTCCATTCTCGTTATTTCACACTTTTCTGAAGCCCTGCTACACAAAAGGGATAAATCACCGCATTCATGCGCACTCAGTATAATAATATTTTTCATAAGAACTATTTCATACCAGGTTTTAATTCATATTTATTATAAATGAAATATAATAATTTATAGATTAAATATAAGTAAAAGTGTAATTTAACTAATATTGATGTGATTTTATGTCATCAGAAGTATAAAACGCTTGTGTTGCATGACATATTTAGTAAAGAACCAAACACGTCGTACAAGGGGTGATTTTTTAAAGGTTTGAATTCAAAAAGTGCGAAGAAACCGCGAATAGACTGTATAAACACTCAATCCCATTGCGGAATTATAAACACGCGATCACATTCGTCACAACACAAGCATAAATCGTGAAGAGGTCACAAATGATGTCTCGAAACAAAGAACGCGCGACAGCTGTCGAGATAAGACTTGTTCTTAACACAATGGACGAATCGTTTGAAGTGCGTGTAAGAGTGATATCTAGGAAGGCGGATGGAACATCAGAGCGAGGCGACTCATTGTCCGGCATCGCAGTAGCCGTAGTGCTACGTGCATCTGGCGGAAGTTCTGTAGCAGGCGGCTGAACTGCTTGGACATAGTGCGAGTCACAACGCCACGCAAAACCAGTTCCTCGGTTTACCCCTGCGCTCATGTCTCAGAGCAGATAACTACGCAGAGGCGAAATGGCGTGTCTGTTTCTTTGATGTGGGCTTATCTGTTCTCCGATTGGCTGCGCTAGACTCTGAGAACGGGTCTTGTGTCTTGTTTGGCTACTGCGTTCTGCGAAATGTTCCTTGCTGGCTGGTAAGTGGTCTGCCAGGCGAATGGTGGTCCGACACGATGTTGTCTTGCGACAGCCATTTCGCTTGCGTATGCGGTTGAAGTTTGCAGAATAGGCAGATATTTATTCTCTGTATTCTTAAGTACCGTGTTCCCATGCCACTCATTCTATAGTGAATGTCTGGCCAACCAGCACGGTCCCAATAGCACGCCTGGGGAAAATACCATGGACTGAAGACGAGGCAGACTGATAACCAGAGAATACCAGCAACAAAAATGGGCAGTAGAACTTTACTGATTCGGGTAGAACAGTTTCGATAGATCTACAGTCAAAGTAACTGATATGGAGCAGTTTTAAGTGTTTAGATTTTATAATACACCAACACTGGCTCACGAACTGCCAAAGTAGCGTCATTACACGGCGACGTGGATGTTTGTTTACCTTTAGTTACTCAGTAGACACATGGCTTAAGCCCTACAATATTTGTGTTATTATTTGGAGTGAGTGGGTGAAGAGATTTGGGTGGCTTTTAACATCGAGACATTGAGAGCCGATGAGAGTGAAGCGAGGTGAGTACGGAGCAGCGCCGGAATGAAGGGGCGGGGGAACGTGATATCCCCGAGAAAACCCGCCAACCGGCGCAATCGTCCCACGCGATTATCACGTGCGAAAATCCGGAGGTGACCCCGCTGGGAATCGAGCCCATTTCACCTTGATGGGTGGCGAGTAGTCTAACCACTACATCACCGCGGCCCCTATTATTTGGAAACAGACCAATTTGAAAGTAGTTTTACTCTCATGGAACTTCTGCTACTTGCCGAAATTTTGTGTGGCATGCTCTGGAAGTCTCTTTCTAGTGAATAATAACTTTTTAACCCTAGAGTGACCTGCCTCGTGCAACCCAGTTATACGCCCAAAAGATTCCACATAAATGTCGCCAGCAAATAAAATAACAGATTGTGCTCGGTTATGTATAAGACTACTGCCTGTCACGAAATAATGATGCGAAATTTGCAGACGTCCGTACCCATTGCTGTTGTGTTGAAAAAGAAATATCATCTAACTCGAATGTATTATATTCCCCAGAGAAAGCGTACTAAAATTACGGTGCTAGTATGTAAGTGAACTTCCGTAACCAAAAGACGAACGACGCAATTCCAAATAATCATTCATAATTCAGAGGAATTTTTTGGCGAGATGAAGTCTTCTCGCTGGTTATCAAAGAAGGTGATGTTATGAGATGTAATCAGGTCTTGGCTGTACGGCCTCCTTGATCACACCTAAAGAGCATTAAATCCCAAAACTGGGACACCTGCCGTGATTGCCGAAACACTCTATGAGAAGAAACAGCAGATATCCCCTCCACTGGCCAGTAAGTGGGTACGATACTAGCACAACGCGCCCGATAAATAACAGTATAGTGCTAGGAGTGGTGCCTTTTTTCATTGGACCATCAGACGAAGAGGATGTTTGGAGAAGGGTGTGCCCAGCAGTTGCCAACCGCCGTCTGTGCTCAAGACTACGGCTACATTAACATGGGGGATTTTCCAAATTATGATTTTAATAAGAAAGTGGCATAGAAATATCCTTTTAGTAAAATATACTAACATAATGATATTTCATTTAAAGCTCCCCCGAATATATCCGGTAATGTATGAAGTTCATTTGTTTTGTGATTTTAATGTTAAATGAACCCGCAATTTTACGTAATGCTCAACATGACCACAGAGTGGATAAGCGCAAAGTGACGAAATGGCGGGGCGGTTCTTTTGATGTGGGTGTTACCCATTCTCTGATTGGCTGCACGAGGCTCAGAGAACGGGCCTTGAATCTCTAAATTAGTAGGGTCACCTTTTTTTCGCGAAATGGTTAGAACGCGGGATCGACATCAACATTCTACGCATACACAATCAGGTATCTTTTGGCAGTTAGCCGGATGTCTGTGTCAGGATACATTCTGTATTCGGCTGGGCGTATCAGAATCAAGTTACTCGGGCATTGAACTTCCGTAATTGGGTGTCAGTCACCTCAGACGCGTGAGAGTTCAAATCATCCGACAGCGAAATTGTTTCTGAACTAGCGTGTTTTCCAGTACAACTATTCGTGGAATCTTTTCGCGAAAATCAGGTGGCCCTACTCATTCGCTACGGCACGCTGCTAAAAATTCCCTATTGGACGGGCTGCCGACTGGCGAGTAGGCTACCACGCGCTGATTGCCGAACGGCGTTCCGAAATTTTGCTGGCCAGTGACGCCATTTTGCTGGCGTGTGCAGCTGGAGTTTGCGGTTCAAGCAACTGCTGCGCATCTGTATTCTTAAGTAGGCACTCCGTGATCACGGTGCAAGTAAGCGAGCAGTGTAGGAGCCGATTAGTGGAAGCCATCTGGGTGTGACAGTTCAGTTGATAAGAATAACCGTACAATGTCCGGACTGGAAAACTTGTTCCTGGCCAGCCTCCCCCGTGTGGTGGACGACTCCTTGGCTTGTCGGTGTCGAGGTATATTCACGAGCCTTACACTGGCGTTAACTACCAAGCGCGTAGAAGAGAGGGGAGGCGGAGGTATAGGAGATGTCTGACGGGAGATACCGCACGTCCCCCGGGGGACGACACCTGCATGGCATTGCCGCGGCGGGAGGCGGTTATGGGCCGCACGCTGCCGGAATACCCAACGACGAAGGGCACTGCCTCGCTTCTCCGGTGACAAGTGACAAGTGTCCGGCCCACGTCTTACCCGCAGTCTCCGGGAGTTTAATTAGGCCCCACCCACAATCAACATGACGCATGCAAAGTAAGTGAAGAATGAGCTTTTAACATCGAGTACTTGAGACCCGATGAGAGTGAGGCGAGATGAGTACGGAGCAGTGCCAGAACGAAAGAGCGGGGGAAACGGGAGATCCCCAATAAAACCCGCCGACCAGCGTCATCGTCCGGCACGATTCCCACATGTGAAATACCGGTAGCAACCCCGCCGGGAATCGAACCTGGTTCGCCTAGGTGGGAGGTGAGTAATCTAACCACTACACTACCGCGGTCTCAAGAATTATTTCTGAGTATCTTACGCCCATTTTTTAACGCCAGCCAATGAGAATTTGAAACGTCATAAAAATGTATGTAATTATTCAAGACAGTCGACTTCAGCGTGCAAAAGTTCTTGTGCTAGCAGAAATTATTTTCTATTTGTTTGCTCTTTTTTAGTTGGTCAGGGAAGATTTTTTATTTCTTTTACTTTAACGCCGATTTTGGACGGACGGTTTCGCTTATTATGTTTTGTAAGTTCGCCGATCAGCGCCTGGTAACCGACTTGCCAGCCGACAGCCCAGCCAATAGAGTACCTTTCGCAAATCGCTGTAGCAGTCAGACATCACGAGGCCCGTTCCCAGATCCTCGCGCAGCCAATCAGAGAATGGGTGCTCCCACATCAAAGAAAC
>NQII01000276.1:153898-178670 GCA_002778355.1 Clitarchus hookeri | reverse complement strand
AGGAGTATAAATACTCCGTCGGCTGGATAACTCACACACCCAACGGCGACTCGAGGTCCTCGCAGTCCGTATTTATATTAATGCGCCATCTCTGATCCTACAGCTGGTCCACCGTTAGCTCAGATAAGATTTAAGGGGTTTACACAATAAAGAAACTGAGGCAGTAAGCATTTAGCAGTAGGCACCGAAATTCAACTGACACAATAGCGATGTTACCGCTTAAGTTCGACCAATATAAACGCAACTTACTCAGTGCTGTATTCGATCCAAATGGAAATAGTTGCTTATTTGTATTTTTCTTTCCGGAGAGTTTTTTTTTTTTTTTTTCGAAATAGTTCAGTACAAATTATTAATGTACTGCATAATTTGAAATAATAATTTTAAACTATCTTCGTTCTATATTTTCGGTGATATGTTAAACCTAATATTTTCAATATATTTCCGCGGCGGTGTAGTGGTTAGCCATCTGCCTCTCACCAAGGTGAACCGGGTTCGATTCCTGGTGGGGTCGGCTTCGGATTTTCGCATGTGGGAATCGTGCCGGACGATGCCGCTGGTCGGCGGGTTTTCTCGGGTATCTCCCGCCTTTGCATTCCGGCGCTGCTCCATACTCACCCTACTTTACACTCATCGGCTCTCAAGACCTCAATCTTAAGAGCAGCCAAAATCTCTTCACTCACATTCAACTACAGTAAGTATAAGCTACTTCATTGCGTTGACTAGGTTTGAGCGAATGCGTTGGAAAAAAAATTCTACTGGTTTCCTTTTTACTACTTACTCTCTTAAGTTAAAACTCAATTTGAGAAAATCAATACTGATAGATTGGGAAATAACAATTTCCACCACCATATAGCCCTGGTTTTGCGTGTGGAACAGATTTCCACGGTGCTAAGGGCTATGGAAAAAAATGGAAAAACCTCTATTTTCATAAAATAAATAACCGTTTAAGATCTTCCTGTTTATAGTGTTTTAGAACATACACAAATAATAAGCTTTCTTCTTCGCACTACAGTGATATATATATCGAAATATGTCCGCATGTTAAGAATTCTGTTAAAAAACTGTATTTGGTCAAACGTTGGATTGCACGGTACGTTTATTTAAATGTGATAACAAAATATAAAAATTTCTTTTAATGACAGATATCTCCCTTTCGTCCTTATATTCGCAACTTTTATTTTACTAAAATAATCGTGTTTGCGAAAGCCCAATGCGAAACACAAATGTAATTGAACTATTAACACTTGTAAACACAACTGGCGGCGTCCATAATAGTTACACAATAAAGTTAATGTCTTATATTTTGGTAGAGGTAGGACTATGCTTAAATAGCAATTAGGACCAAAAACAAACTTCCACTCGCAAATCGGAGGAACATTTGCATTTACCGCCAGTTAGGAAGCCGGTGTCTTCGAAAAGCGAGCGTACCTTGAGGCGGAAATGTTTCCTGCGCCAAACTCTCCTATTAGGAATCTAGTTTTATTTCCTATCTGAGTAAAATAAATCTCAGTTCAATAAATTTTACGACAACTTCAGAATGAATATGACACTGCCAGTAACTAAACATGTATTTTTATGGAGACAATAATTGGAGTTCGCACTTAAAAGCAAAAGTGGCAGTGAATTAGGAAAAAGGATTATTATTTAAATCTAAAGAGTAAGTAGCTGACCATTTCAGGTGGTCTCTTAGAAATTTTATTTACAATACAAGTGTTATAAAACTATCAAATATAAAATAGTTCGCAGTTTGTCTGATCAGCTTCACTTAACAGCACAAAAAAATGTGAGGGTTTAATTTTCAGGCTGCCGCTTCTGAAAATGTTGTCAATAATTTAGATTCTACCACAGCCAAAACAAAAATAAGAATTCACAAAAGCGGAATAGTTCCTCTCGTCACAACATATACGTATCCTCAGCCGACATTTTCTCTATCCTCCTCCAACAGCCCTTTTCGAAGAGAAAAAGGAGAAAAAAATTAATTGAAGAAACGAGAGAAGTTTTTATTACTACAAGGGAAAGAAAACAATGAGGAATAGGAGTTAGTTAAGTTTTTATAACTGAACATGTTTGAAACCCCAGACAAAAAGAAAAGCAATATGTTCGAGAACCGTCCAGTAGCTATGTGTCGCTCAGGAAACATTTTGACAGTATTTATAAACAAAATACATTGAAATGTCAAAAGTCATGGGATAGCACCGTACCGTTACGTCTTGGAAATGTCCAGACCTGCATCCGCTGTGCTGTGACGTCGCGTGTGTGAGTGTGTGCGGGTCATGGCATTGCATTCCAGCCCTTCGTGGACTTCANATCCGCTGTGCTGTGACGTCGCGTGTGTGAGTGTGTGCGGGTCATGGCATTGCATTCCAGCCCTTCGTGGACTTCATGTACCCCACAGCGATGGCATATTCCAGCAGGATAATGCACCGCGCCACTGGCCCAAGTTGTCCACAATTTGGTTCAACGAGGGTTTTGGAAAGTTTTGACGACAGCTGTGGCCTTCCCGNGGTTCAACGAGGGTTTTGGAAAGTTTTGACGACAGCTGTGGCCTTCCCGACCGCTAGATATTAACCACATTTATGGGACGTGGTGGGGAAGTCTATTCGCACCCAAAACCGTGCACCTACAAATAGCATGGATCTGTGTGTAGGTATCCAAATGAAATGGGTCAACATTTATCCACAGGTAATTCGTCCATGTGTGGAATTGATGCCACTACGAGCTCCTGCACTTTGCTATGCTAAAACAGAGCCTACACGACGCTACAACTCTATCCCATGACTTTTGGCACGTCAGTGTATGTTAGTGTCACACGTATTCTTACTGTGGTATGTATATTCCATTATATTTTATTAGCCTTATTAGCACGTAATATTTTATGTTGGAAGTTTAACCCATGGAGGGTTAATAACTTAAGTAAACTAACTTAAATTGCAAACGACACGGAATTCATGATTTATCAGGGATTCAAACCCGTAATCTGCTCGGCCAAAAGCGTCATAGCACCCTATCACCTCGCTTACTGAGGTCACCTCCGAGATGTTTGGTACAACTCTGGCTGTAGAATAATTATCTGCGTTGTGGGGAAAATTTAATTTTTTTAATAATAGCCAATTTTAATTTTATATCATTGTAAACATATTAGTTAATTGAATTATGTTCTTTAATTTTTTTTATTAAGACTTGCTTTCCTTACGAACTCGAATACGCCTCTGACGAATTGTAACATTACTATTTATCATACTTTTAACTGCATCAAATGAAACCTCCCTGATTTCAAAGTATAATATTTAAAAAAAACTATTAAACATAGAACCTTGCGGTTTACACAATCCTGTACAGCAAGTCAAAAAGTTTTACACAAAAATNAAAAAAAACTATTAAACATAGAACCTTGCGGTTTACACAATCCTGTACAGCAAGTCAAAAAGTTTTACACAAAAATGAATGCACTTCTACGTGTGCTCCTTTCGTAGCCCTCAAAATATCTAAGCGATACTCAATCTCAGTTCATGTGCGCCNCAATGCACTTCTACGTGTGCTCCTTTCGTAGCCCTCAAAATATCTAAGCGATACTCAATCTCAGTTCATGTGCGCCCAAGCATGTCTGGGGTGATGGAACTAATTGCTTCCACAATTCTTCTGCAAAGATCGCCAATGTCACGTACAGGTGAGGCATACACAATGTCTTTCACATAACCACACAGGAAAAAATCCAGAGGGGTTATGTCTGGACATCGAGGTGGCCACTTGGTCGGTCCATCTCGTCCTATCCTTCACTGTGGAAATGTTCTTTCCAAGAACTCACGAACATGTTAACTCCAGTGCGGTGCTGCACCATCCTGCTGGAAGATCACTTTTGGCTGCAGAGGTTGAAACTGAGGAACAGAAAATTGCTCCAGCATGTTCAGATAAATGCTTCCGGTTATTGTTCGCTCGATAAAGAAAAAAGGCCCAACAATTCTGTCTTCCATTAGCGCACACCACACACTCAACTTTGTGCTGTCTTCGACATGTTCCCGAAAACTGTGGGGGTTTTCGCAACCCCAGATGCGAACATTGTTCAGATTAACCTTCCCACTTATGTGGAAGGTTGCTTCGTCGCTGAAAACAACATTCCCCAGGTAGTTGGNACATTGTTCAGATTAACCTTCCCACTTATGTGGAAGGTTGCTTCGTCGCTGAAAACAACATTCCCCAGGTAGTTGGTTTATCCTCGTTCCGGTCCAGCATTTCAATAGCAAACCTTTGGCGTAGTTGCAGGTCGTTTGGCTGCAGCACTTGCACAATTTGAATTTTGTACGCATACAAACGAAGTCGTCTGTGTAGCACCTTGTGAACTGTAGAGCGTGGGATGTTCAGCTCTCGTGATGCTCGCGAAGGACTTTGATGGACTTCTCGGGAAAGCATCTCTGATATCCTCTACCGTTTCATCAGACGTGCGTTTCCTACCAGAACCTGATTATCTGTGGCTAGAAACTTGCTATACCAAACCTGATATGTATTAAGATCTGGTGTCACCCTATCAAACACTAGTCGGAAATTTCTTTGGACAGCCATTGATGACGATGTTTCCGCATACCGCACCACGCATTGGGCTCTCTCTTGTGATGTAGTCATTTTTGATAATTATTCAGAGCCTGAAACGAAATAACAGCACTAACGTAGACAAAACTTTTTGAGTTGCTTTACAGGATGGTGCAAACCGCAAGGTTCTATATTTAATAGTTTTTTTTAATATTGTACTATGAAATCAGGGAGGTTTCATGTGGACATTTTGTATAAATATAGCTTGGTTCCATATTTCGTGAATATTTTAATACACGTGTAATCAGTGGACCTTTGGTAACAATCAGCGAAGTCCACTCTTCCTGCATGGTGAAATTTCGATGCCTTTTTAGAGCACATAGTACTTAAGAATTTGTCTTTTTATTTATTTATTTAACTACTCTGTGATCACAGTTTCCGTTGATGATCGAGCGAAACAACAAGGTCACGTTCTGGCGGGCTGTTCAAGCCTATTGAAATGCCTGGCAGTGCGTAAATACCTGGAGCATAAAATAAAGAACAGAATTTAAATTATGAAATGTATTTTGATGGAGTTAGGTTTATTAACACAATATTTGAATGCTAGCAACAAAAAAAACAGCAGTAGTCGATACAGATTGTAGTTTTCAATTTAAAAGTTGCTTAAAATGGGAGATATAAACTACGACATCAGTATTTGTGCCAAAATAATTTTCTTTAAATTGTTAAAATAATATGATCGAGAAGCTATAATACTAAAATTAATACAACTTAAACAAAAAAAAACACTTTTTTTTTTTACAAAAATGTTTAGCAGAAGCTTTTAAAAAAATGAATCTGTTAAAATGAAGATAGGTATATTTATNTTTTTTTTTTTACAAAAATGTTTAGCAGAAGCTTTTAAAAAAATGAATCTGTTAAAATGAAGATAGGTATATTTATTATGTGAATTTTGTTGTCATCTGTCAAACGTAATACAATTTTATAATACTTACGTAAACCATTTTATATATGTATTATTTTAGTGGTTTTTAAAAGATATTATATCGAAAATGGCAATTTTTTTCAATGGAGCTATTTTCCACGTTTGAATGGTAGAGAAGTTTGGGTGGCTATTAACAACCAGGTCTTGAGAGCTGATTATGGTAAAGCGAGGTAAGTGTGGTGCAGAACCGGAATGCAAGGACGGTAGATACGGGACATCCGCTAGAAAACCCGCATACCAGTGGTATCGTCCGACACTATTCTCACTTGTAAAAATTCGGAAGTGTCCCAGCCGGGAATGGAACCCGGTTCACCTTGGTGGGAGGCGAGTAGTCTGGCCACTACACTACCGCAGCCCCCTGCCATTTTTGAGGCTGCGTGGAGCGGAAGCTATAAGGACGACATTGCCAAGCACATCAAGTGTATTTAACAGTTTCGCGGGAAAAAGTGTATTTGAAACACACCGCAACACAATGCATGTGCTAGGTAGGCGAGCCACTTAAGTAGTTTAAATTCTGTTCTAGATTTTATATTTAGGGAATAATCGTACAGCAGGACCTTCCCTTAACATGGATCCACAGCTTCCAAGTAGCGTATGAAAGTTTAACACTCTATATATACATGCATCCATTCGCATTCACAATAAGCGTACGTAAGTACGCACGTAGAAAAAAGAGGCAGCGTTGCTCAACTTTCAACTTCTACGTACATACGTACGGCTGAACTATNGTAAGTACGCACGTAGAAAAAAGAGGCAGCGTTGCTCAACTTTCAACTTCTACGTACATACGTACGGCTGAACTATGATCCAATCAGAATATCTGATTTAGTAATAAATTCGTTTTTTTAACTTAAAATATTAAGGTAAAAACATAAATATANCATCCAATCAGAATATCTGATTTAGTAATAAATTCGTTTTTTTAACTTAAAATATTAAGGTAAAAACATAAATATATGAAAATTCTTTTTTCTTTTGCCTTCAACGCTGGGCGTCAACATGCGTGCGAGTGATCCTAGCTTCAGTCAACTGTGGTCGAGGACTCATCATGCGGCGTGCCAACCCTCTCTACGTGCTGGCCACGTACCATCTCACAGGCGCTCTACGTGCCGTTTACAGTCCGGAGACAATGGACAACCTGCTGACCTTTCCCTCCCCGACAACCCGCCACTTTGCAACGAAAAATTATTTGAAATAGGTCTGGGCTCTGTGTCTGTACCTCCTCCCCGCACACAACCACCATCAGAACATCACGCTACTAAACTTCTTGAATATATAGCGATTACCTTGGCATTCGAATTTAAGTCGGGCCGTGGTGCTTGAAGTAACTGACTTGTTGAATACAAGAAAAATTTATATTCAACACTTCGACACTGAATCACGTATTGAAGTGAGATCGAGCACTGCGGTGTTTAAAAAAGTATGAGGTGGTAATGTAATAGTAGGGCTGGTAGCGGTAATTGTAGTAGAAGCAGGGGTAATACCTATAGGTGTAATTGTCGTAGTGGTGATGTAGTGGGTAGCGGTAGTAGCAGGACTAGTAGCTGTATGTGTAGTTTCGACGGTGGTATAGTGGTGGCAATAGCAGTAGTATAATTAGTATTAGTAGCCACTCTCCGATTGGCTGCAAGAGGCATGCCAGATGCTGATTGGCAAACGGCGTTTCCTCATGTTGCTTGCTAGTGACGCCATTTTACTGGCGTGTGCAGCTGGAGTTCGCAGTCTAAGAGGCTGTTTCACCTCTGCAATATTAAGCTGCCTGTGTTAATACTAAGGAACAGCACTAGCATTCGTCTGGAATGACACTGGAGCCACTTCGGTGAAACGATAGGAGTAGCAGCCTACGGTGAAGCCCATCCAACTCAAAATAAAACATGATCACTCCGACGGCGAATGTTAAAATTCTGAAACCTAGTATATATATTTAATGGTGTGTGATTACAGCCACTCTGGTACCGTAGCCTAAAATATTTCAATGCTTTTTTACTGCTATTTTATGACGTAACTTTCAGTTAAGATTTTCTACAGTCTCAAGAGAAACAGTTATAAGTTCCTACGTAAATATGAAAAGCAAAAATAAACAAAAGTAATTCTGATTCAACAATTTTGTAAGCTTATTAACGTAGCGAGTCTGAGAAATCATTGATTTTGTCACGTTTGCAACAGTGGAACTTCATAAGCTAACTTATAATAAACTCTAACTCATATTAGCAAACTTCTTACTTCCACAACATTTGCAATAAACGGGGTTTTGCCTTACCCGAGGTACAGATCTGTCATTCTCGGCCACCATAGAGAGAGAGAGAGAGAGAGAGAGAGAGAGAGAGCGCGTGTGTGTGTGTGTGAGCGCACGCGCTTCGCGCTCGAAGCACGATGAAGTGAGGTTAGAGCAACAGCCGAATGAAGAATGATGATATGGGAGTAGGTCGATGAAACCCCGCATTTCGGTTAGTGTCCGACTCACTTAAAAAATCAGCATCTTTGTCCGGAAAACTCCCATGGTGTTCAATCGATGGTAAGTTGTGAACAACTGCTGAGGCAACGTGCGTACAATGCGTACATAGAGTGCGTACCATTTTGGGCGGCTCTTAACATTGAGGTCTTGAGAGCACATGATGGTGAAAAGGGGCGGGGAAATGGGAGATCCCCGGGAAAGCCCGCTGACCAGTGGCATAGTATGGCACGATTCCCACTTGCGAAAATCTGGAGGGAACCAGTCGGGGATTGAACCATTTTCTCCTAGGTGGAAGGCGAACAGTCTAACCACTCAGACAGCGTGGCCCCTGCGTACAATGAAAATAGAATGCATATGTAACGTACTTTTTTAGAAACAATAATTCTCTTAGTTGTAGCTATGAACTGTAAGTAAAGTGTAGACAAAAATATTATGCCGCAATAATGAAAATATAAATAAACTGTGGTACAATAATTCTGATAAATAAAATACAGCTAGGTGCCGAAGTGTAGGTAGGTGTCTTGGTTTAGCGTAGTTAATAATTGTTCAAGTCAACACTTCCGAAAACGCGCTCGGTATCTTCTATCTGCCTATTGCGTAACACTCAGTCATTATTTTAATTTAATATCGCTATATAGACCTCATACCTGTTGTAGGTTATTAGGTTAGTATAATATAGAGGTTAAAAACGCGCGCTTGCTCAGTCAGCAAAATGGCGTCACTGGCCAGCTCCATATCGAAAAGCCGTTTGCCAATCAGCGCCTGGTAACCTACTTGCCATCCGGCAGCCCAGCCTATTGGGAACCCTTTCGCAGCACGCATTGGCCAATTAGGTACGAGGAACTTCTTCAGAGCTTCGCGCAGCCAATCAGAAAATGGTTGCGGCCACATCAAAGGAACCGCGCCGCCATTTCGTATCTGCGTACTTGTTTACTCTGTGATGGCGCCACACGGAGACGACTGTATCGGGACAGGAAAGAAGAGTAAAAAAACGTGGAGTATTTCGGCATTGGCTTCCCCTCTTGTATAGAATTATTTACGTTCAGTGGTTTCACGCCGTGTTTGCGGTCGCTCAGTTCTCTCCACAGGCAGCTAGCTAGCTGCCAGTTGCCCGTGTTCGGGAGGAATGTGCGGTCTCCNGGCTCTGACGACGCCACTGTTGGACCGCCGACCGCCAGTTCCGCCTCTCTCGACGCCCTCTGTCGTCGCCAACCCTTTCCGACGGCGTGTTGACGTGTGGATCTTCCCCCCTCTCCCCGTCGCCCGCCAACCAGCTGTGGCCGTCGTCAAAGCCACGTTAACACAGCTCATTCATGAATTATCTTCAAAATAGCATTTTGGAAACTTAACGTACATTTACTCCACAGCCAATTTCTCGATTATACTCTAATATGTCTTTTACTCAAGAGAAGAAAATGGGCATAGTAGGCGTTCACGCATTGCTTGAAGGCGTNAAATGTCTTTTACTCAAGAGAAGAAAATGGGCATAGTAGGCGTTCACGCATTGCTTGAAGGCGTGCATATTTGTGGCAAAGATTCTTTCATAGCAGTACAGGAAGGTGGAGTACACCTTCACTTTGATTATCACACCAAAAAAAAAATAGGGTGTTCGCTGTGGGTTCTATGGAAGCGAGTTGAGAGAGATTTGACGACTCTTAAAATAAAGGGTCCCGCCTTCNTGAATTATCTTCAAAATAGCATTTTGGAAACTTAACGTACATTTACTCCACAGCCAATTTCTCGATTATACTCTAATATGTCTTTTACTCAAGAGAAGAAAATGGGCATAGTAGGCGTTCACGCATTGCTTGAAGGCGTGCATATTTGTGGCAAAGATTCTTTCATAGCAGTACAGGAAGGTGGAGTACACCTTCACTTTGATTATCACAACAAAAAAAAAATTGGGTGTTCGCTGTGGGTTCTATGGAAGCGAGTTGAGAGAGATTTGACGACTCTTAAAATAAAGGGTCCCGCCTTCNTGGGTGTTCGCTGTGGGTTCTATGGAAGCGAGTTGAGAGAGATTTGACGACTCTTAAAATAAAGGGTCCCGCCTTCCTGGCGCTTTAACTGCGTTGCAGAGTGTTTGAAATGCTGGTCTTTTGACGAAACTATTAAACGACACCCAGTATGTTTACACATAATAGCCAGACGAGGACGGGATGGTTCTTTAAAGTCACCACGCATTCTGTAAATATTTTTTTGGAGCCCTCCAATGAAGATGAAAACGGCTTTTTCCGATTGCTTATCTTAAATCAATTAGCCCTAAAAGAGCCAAACTACGATAGAAGCCTGTATTGAACTTTGCTACAGACTTATAATCAATAACATGATAGGGCCATCGTTGAAAGTCCCATACGTAGACGCAGTACTACGAGAACACTACACGCCAGTGCAAAGACCTGCGCGTAGCGGCGATGGCGCTCTTGTAGCGCGTGCTAGTGTAACCCTTATAGCTGGAGACACCCAAATTTCACGAAAAGATTTCACGACGACTTGTACTTCATAACACTTTAGCTCATATTCACTTTCATGATTGGATTATTTCCGTGTTACGCATTTTAGGTGTCTGCCCGCGAATCAAAGACGCGCAGTATTGAAGTTACCTAAACCTGATTGGCCAGTTAAGTAGGAGNGGTGTCTGCCCGCGAATCAAAGACGCGCAGTATTGAAGTTACCTAAACCTGATTGGCCAGTTAAGTAGGAGAAGATTATCTCACAAAGGCACGACGCCAATAAACAAAAGAAAACAATTGGTATGCCCGTAGGATATTGAAATCTAGCATATGCGGAAATCTTTTCGCGAAATTCGGGTGTCCCTACATAGCTCCCGTACTTCTCAGCCAAAAAATGAGAAACGATGCAGGCAGGCGGGCCTCTTAACATTGAGGCCTTAAGAGTCCATGCAAGCGAAAAAAAAAAAACTACATGCCAGTTGAGTGCCGTGCGCGGTGAGGTGGTGAGGCGTCTGATGCATGCGGATGTGTTACCCTTACCGCTCCCGCCTTTCCAAGTCTCGAACACACACAGCGATAGAACCATCCTCTTAGCCGTGAGGCCTTCCGGATTTTGTTTGTAAATATTGTATTATTTTCTTGTTATCTTTTCGTATAATTGAACAATTTATATTATTTTATCTCTTTTAGCTTTATCCTCACTGCCAAGGAACGTTGCACAAACGTAGAAATTATTATAAAAACTTTAATAAAATCAAATTCTAATCGTTTGACACATTGGGAATCTCCAGGGTGGGAGCAGTGACTATTGGCCCGGCAAAGCCGGTTTACATGGGGAGCCACGGGAAGGCTGTCACTCGACCTGCGCTCCCACCCATACAATCACAAAGCACTTAGCACTTTAAAACAAATTAAAAACAATTAATTAAAAAATACAGTTTAAAAATTTATTTATACATCGACAATTTAAAAACTATAGTATACAAAATAAAACACCACATAACCATTGAGAAACAATTTTAATATTTACATTTTATATCAAAACAATTTCAGCTCATACAATTTTATTAAAAATATCCAAAATATATAAAGTAAAACATTCAATATAAAACATATGGCTATTACATTCTTACATCAGTAAGATAAATCTAAAAACAGTAACATATGAAAATAAACAGCATATTAAAATCATTATAGAGGTTAGTATTCCAAACCTTATCCTTCTGCATACACTTCTCAAATACTATTTCTCGGAATACAGGGATACAGGAATTTTCCTTGTTCCACGCCAGCCTTGCCAGCAAGCGTGGCGCTGCCAGGGCCCTTGCCTAGTTACCTAGGCGCCCCACTGGCCTCGCCTGACGTGGCCATCAAGTACTTACCCGTTACCCCCGTAGATCCGAGTTCTAATCCTGGAGATCATCGTTCATTGTTTTAATCGTTCTATATACATTTTCAACGTAATCCTTTACAATTCCATATACTTCGTTATCGTATATTTCGAATACAGACAATGGCCATGTCTCCCCCAAACTTCTTAATTCTATAGTTAATATATTCCTTTCCAAATTGAACATTTGACATTTATATAGTATGTGGTAAACATTTTGCTCCTCACTGCCGCAGTCACATATTTCATTATCAATTTTATTTATTTTATATAGGTAACTTTTAGTCTGACAATGTCCACTAATGACATCTTTCATTGTTTTATTTATAGTTGTATCACTACTATACCAGTCCTCTATGTATTTTATGTAATTCTTGATACCTATATTGCCTTCAATTGTGGTCCATTCTTGACTCCATTTATTTATTGACATCTGGGAGACTTTTTTCTTCATTTCTCTAAGACTATATATTTCATCACCTTCTAACCATCGGATCCATCTATAGTTGTCTTCAGAGAATCCTCTGTATGTATTATTTCCGATTATGATTGAAAGTTCCGTATTTTTTAATTTATATATTATATTCCTATTGTTTGTTATATAGTCGATGGGAAGTTCTTTATTCAAAATTATTGCTGCAGCGAATGAAGTTGTAGAGACCATGTTATGTATTTTAATCAGTATTATTCTTTGTAGTGCTCTGAGTTTTTTAATTATATATTTTTTCTGAATTTTATTATCTATGACCATTATACCATATGTTATTACATTGACAAAAAGTGAATTGTAAATTATTTTGCGAAATTTTGTTTTATAATCTGTATATTTCCAAATATTGCTGTAGATTCGATTACAGAGCATTTTCAGTTTTTCGTTTAACATGTTTATATGGGGTATAAATGTAATCTTGTTGTCTATGATTATGCCAAGATATTTAGCTTGAGTGACTATTTTAATATTTTTATTATTGTACTTGATGGATGGTGTCCTTACATTCAAATTTCCTTTTACTATAATTCCTATTGTCTTGTCAGTGGCCACATTTAATCCCTTTGTCCTTGTCCATTTACTTAACTTATTCATTTCTGTATTGGCTTTATTTTCTAATTCTCTTCTACTATTTCCACCCAGGATTATTATGCAGTCGTCCGCAAACGCTACTCTATCTACCTCAGTTTCTTTATCCAGATTTAAAAAGCCATTGAATACTATGTTCCACATTGTTGGGCCCAAAACCGAACCCTGAGGACAGCCCCTATTCATTTCTTTGCCATATGTAATTATATCATTTGATATACTAATCATTCTGTCGCTAAAATAATCTATCAAAAGCTGTTTTTCACTATACCCTATATCCAATTTTCTTATCTCATTTTTTATGCACACCCATTCCAAAGTTGAGAAAGCGTTTGCGATGTCAATCATTATTAGTAATACATATTTGGTATCCATACTGTCAATCCTGTCAATAACATTCCTTATAGCATTTTCTGTTGACTTCTTTTTTCTGAACCCGTATTGATTTTTGTTTAATTTCATTTCAATTACGCCATTAATTCTATTTAGTATCATTCTTTCGAGGGTCTTTCCCAGAACCGGTAGTAAACATATGGGTCTATATGAGTTAGGTTTTGTCCTATCCTTGTTGTTGCCTTTATATATTATTACTATTTCTGCTGATTTCCATATCTTGGGAAACTTCCCAGTTATGAGGCTATCATTCATTAAATCCAAAACAATATGTCTTATTACATCCCAAATTTCTTTTAGTACTTCAACCGTTATATTATCCCTACCAGGAGCTTTCTTTAAACCACAATTNTACATCCCAAATTTCTTTTAGTACTTCAACCGTTATATTATCCCTACCATGAGCTTTCTTTAAACCACAATTTAATATAGCATCATCAAGTTCTTCCAGATTAAATTTAGTGCTTGCAATCTTTTCCTTGTCATTCCCAATCTTTAGTTCCTCATCCAGTTCTTTGTCAGGTATTAATATATTAATTAATTTCTCATAAGTTTCCTTGATATCCTTGGTGTATTCTCCATTAATTTTAATTGTGCTTATACTCTCAGCTTTCTTAAATTTCCCTCTAATTATTTTATCGGGGATATTCCAGATATTATCATGACTTTCTCTCACAACAAATTCCTCCCATTTTCTTATTATGTTTAATTTAATCATCCTTTTATATTCCTTCCTGGCTTTTTTAAAGTCTTCTTTATACGCATTCTTGGAGTCACATGGGCAGCATCTTCTGTACCTTCTATTTTTCCTTTTCAATGTTTTCTTCGTAGCACTTAACTCATCATTCCACCACCATATAATTCTATTTTTCCTATTGTTTTTAATAGTTTTTATTTTCTGAGAACATGCATCAGTAATTATATTGTTTAATCTTGTAATTCTCTCCTCGATTCCCAAGTTACTAAAATTAACATTCTTCAAACGGTCTATCACTTCAGTTCTTACCATGTCCCAATTTTTAACCATATGATGTAGTCGAACTTTGTGTTTTATTGTTTGCATTTTGTCTTTTTTCCATTCAAAACTGATTTTATTATGATCGCTTATACTTGTATCTATTTTCCAATTTTCACATTCATTATAGAGCCCTTCTGATGTAAGTGTAATATCAATATTATCCTGTCCGTGAATCGAATCGTATGTATACAGGTCTGTTTTCTCATTTAAAACATTGAGTTTATTATTAATTATGCATTCCTCCATGAGTTCCCCTCTATTATCTCTAGTTTTAGAATGCCAGAGTGAAGATTTGGCATTTATATCGCCACCAATAATCCAATTAGCATTCGTATCTGATTTTATCATATCATTTAATTTTTTGATGTTGATACTTATTTCATTTTTGGGTGGGAAATAGCAGTTAACAATATTTATTTCTTTCGTTTTTGCGTAAACCTTGATTGTGACTATTTCATTGTTCGAAAATTGGTTTATCATTATGCTCTTAATCTTTTTGCTACACATGGTAACCGTGAGTATTCTACCTCCCTGGTGGCTAAAATAGATATTCCATCTATTATCCATATTAACGAAGTTGTCATTGTAAATATATGGTTCTTGTATTAAGATGACATCGCATTCTTGCGTAACAACTTCTTCTATTAGATTTAGCGTATTTATACGGGATTTTTGCAGGTTTTGTTGAACTATTACTATTCCCTCTTTAGAATTATATGTCATAATTAGTTTCTCTTTTTAATCGTTCTTTAGCATTTTTAAGGCATGAACAATTAATATCTGTTGCCTTATGATTTACAAGATGATCGGTTTTTTTAATTCTGATACAGTTAATACATCTTTCCTCTGTATTTTTGCAGTCGTACTCATTATGTCCTGTTTGGGCGCATTTACCACATGTACTAGTCTCTTCCCTGCACCATTTTTGTGTATGTCCATATCTGTAACATTTTGCACATCTCATAAGGGATAGAAATTCTTTGACATTATGAACTTTCCAATGGCAGTAAATCTTAGGTCTTAATTCGATTTTTTTTCCAAATTATCGTGCTAACCTCTAAAATTTTGTTATTACTGTTGTTCCTAGGTTTGGTCTTAAATAAAATCTTAAAATCTTTATTAAAACTCTCTCTGGGAAGGTCTGTGAAGTTTTGTTGGTATACCTCTTCTATAAAGTCTTCATCTCTTTTCTCTTTGTCTATATCGAAAATTATTATTTTAGGTTGTTTCTTAGCTTTCCCCGTCCATGCAAGCGAAAAAAAAAAAACTACATGCCAGTTGAGTGCCGTGCGCGGTGAGGTGGTGAGGCGTCTGATGCATGGGGATGTGTTACCCTTACCGCTCCCGCCTTTCCAAGTCTCGAACACAGCCTACTTAAGAATACAGAAATGATACATCCGATTTTAGGGCGAACTCCAGCCGCACACGCCAGAAACGTGGCGTAACGAAGTTTGCCAATCAGCCGTTCACCAATCTACAACCCAGCCAATAAGGAAGATTTAGCAGTATGCAGTGGCCATTCAGACAGAAGGTCCGTTTCTGATCCTCGCGGAGTTAATCAGTGAATGAGTACGCCAACCTTATAAGGAACCACCACACCATTTCACTTATATATACACTTGCATGCTGACGTGTAACGCATATTGATTGTAGAAAACTCGCTGACATCCCCAGCGATTTTAATCCCCCGCGAGCACCTTCGACAGGCACATGCACGGAGAAGCCAGAAGTAGTAAACGCATGCAGGCCATTACACGTGTCGCTGCAGCGCGGGATCTCTCCTGCCTCCACCCCTAACAAACCGCGTGAACTTGGACACGCCGACGTTACGACGAGTTAAGCAAATAGCCGTCAAGGGAGTTAAGATAGGGAAGGCGGACGATAGGAAAATATCACCGACCCATCCGGAAGGTGAGATACGCCCCGAGGAAGGGCTGATCAGTTTGAAAGTTGGTGCCACGAGTGCCTCCCCCTTCCCCTAACAAAACACAGAAGCACCTGGACATGCGCCGCCAGGGGCCGCTGCCCCCCCCCCCACCACCACCAACAAGAACCATGGTGCGTGTATGAATAATTCTTTATTCTGCGCCCTCCTCCACACCCCTCCTCAAAACAAGGGAAGGCGCATGTACAGTTTTAGGGAGAGAGCCGAGAGAGGATATAAGCCAATTTACGAGAGAAGAGGGAATCAGTTTTTATCACTGCGCCGAGAGAGTCAGTTGAGTCGGGAATTGCGACAGAACGTCAGAGCGAGAGGTTACTGGGAGAAGAGCATCAAGGAGCGAACCAAAAGTGAGCCTTTCCAAGGCCGCCCACATCGCCGGATCTCATCCAGCCGACAACATACCAAGCACTACAAGCAGAGCTGAGTATCAAGTCGTTGTCCAAAGAAGCACCCCTCCCCCCCAAGATGTCACCCACAGTTAATCCGAGTTAGTTAAATAGAGTACCACACCTCGGAAGTGTTTCTGTATATTTAAACTTGAGACAATATAACCAACCAGTAAAGTGAAACACCGAACCGAAAGACTGCCTTATTGTTTACCCTCAACCTATCAGGCACCTTATAGTCTGTGCCATCTAACATTAACTGAGGACCCTATGAACCACTCTGTACACCACAGGTGGGGAATAGCATCAGTACTCTGTACTTCAAACTTGTAATATTACTTCATCACGTTGGCCGTCTTAATACTAGACCGTTCTGTTCAGTGCTGACGGTCTCTGAACGGTAGGTCGGAGGTGTTGGATTCTTTTCCTGGCCGGATCGAAGATGTTCTGGTATCGTGACACAACAGAAGATTACAACAAATCACAACCAGCTACTGTAATACATTGGTTATACAAACCGGTCACCTGTCTACTCACATATCATAATCAATATCATTGACCTTAAAGGCTTCTGAAAACGTGGGTTATTTCGCGAGCCTAAATTATGGAGATCAAGGTGGTCGCTAGGACGACACTTCAATCAGATGTGCCATCTTCTCTGCATGTAAGGTGGGGATGTAGTACGCTATTTGTACATTATAAGGACTTCAAGTGGTTGCTTATACAAGCTCCATTGCTATTTCTTTGAGTTTTCAGGTGCTGCCGTCAGAAAAATAATTACATTTACAAACATGCTGAAGTAATGTTTGCAGTTTAAATAATGTATGCGACAAGCACTCTGCCATAAAAGTAATATTCCCAAGTTACGATTAAGTGAGCTTTTTTGAAAGCCTTGGTTATATTACACTTTGTGCATACTGTGTATCTTTTTATTTTTTCGCGTAAAAATTTACTTTGGTAAGGATCTACTTAGTAGTAATGATGCGTAGATCAAGTGAGACCGTGAACGTTTTAGAAATACGAATACCAGTATGTTACCATTAGTCGTTCATTTTTTACAATGCAATTTTAATAAGAAGTTAAAATACAGAATTGCTCTTCATTGCTTACTGTCAATGTTACTGTGGCTAGGCCAAGCAGTGTTTATATTGAAGTCAACTTATTGAAAAAAGTTTATTTCAAACGGGTTTAATTAACCATAAACGAACTGCAGTGTGAAGGAAAGCTGCGATACAGAGTAAGTAAATACATAGAGACAAAATGTTGTGGCGGTTACTCTGATGTAGGCGTGCCCATTCTCTGATAGGCTGCGTGAAGCTCTGGGCACGGGCCTTGTGTTTAATTATATGCTGTGTGCCACGAAAAATGTATCCTATTGGCTGGGCTGTCGACTGGCAAGGAGGTTGCCAGGCGTTGATCTACAAACGGTGTTCCGACATGTTGCTGGCTAGGGACACCAATGCGGCTCGAGTTCGCAGAATAAGCACTATTCCACTACTAAGATTAGGCACTACACCTAGAAAAATACTGTCTGTAAAATAAGTGTTTGCGTTGTGCGCATACGCGTATCTCAATAAATAAATGTTATAGACTATTCACGGTTACTGACCACTTTTCTGAAGCCCTGCTAAAGTTCTACTTCCACGATATTCCTCCGCCTCATCCAAACAAAGCATAACCTAGTCTAGAAAATTGCACCAAAGTGAAAATGCACCACATTCGTGCGTACTCAGTGTAAAACATTTTGCATGAGAAATATATCTTACTAGGCATTACCAACACACCTATTTTCTCTCCGCTTTTATTCATATTAATTATAAATAACATAATTTATAAATATTATATAAGTAAACACTCAATTTAAATAATTATAATGTACTTTTAGGTTAACTTAAGTATAAAACGCTTCTGATTCATGAAATAACCAAACACGTCATATATGGGGTGATATTTTAAAGGTTGATTAAAAAAAGTGTGAAGGAACTGCGAATTAACTATATAGGAATACATTTTTTTCAGGAATGATATAAAAATAACAATTACCTACAGCAGCTACTTTTTAATTTTACCCTATATTAGCATTATTCTAAAATTAAAAAAAATATTATATTTAAAAATACCATTTTAAGGGCTTCCTGCGCAAGTTTCCTAAGGGTAAAGCGGAAAAGTAAAAAGTGGCATCTGTAGTTTAGTGTTAACCAACTGTTAAAGATCTAACTTGCAAGAAGCTCAGTTCCCCGGAAATGCATAGGCAGTCTCGGGAGCTGCAGCAGCGATGTATCCTAATGAACAAACATAACGATAATGCGTTAAATAAAAAAAACACAGCGATTCCCCGCCTACCTTGAGTGTTCATTTCGAGTTATAGGTAGAGAAGCGCGTAAGCAATAAGGGCGGCATTGCCACGCGCATCAAGTACGCCATCGCCACTAAGCGCAAGGCTCTGAACATGACGTGCGGTGTTCTCGTCGCACTGCGTGTACCTACGGGACTTTCAGTGGTGACACTATTATTTTATCGGTGGAAAGTCTGTTGGAAGGTTCAGTGCAGGGAAAAAGCGCCGTGTAATTTTGCAGTAATTTTGGAGTACTCTGAAATGGTGTATCTAATGTGCGTGACATCTTGAAAGCACTCAAGCCTCGTTTGAAGTGCGTGTTCTGTTCGTAGTCCAGCTGTTTGGACGCAGGTTTGATAATTTCGTGGGGAAACAAGTATTTCAGGCACACTGCACCGCAGCTCAAGTGCAAGATGGGCGGAAGTAGTGTGTGGCCGTGAGCACTTCGCACGTCAACAAAGCGCGAGCCGAGAGCTGAGTCGGGCCCGCTGCAATGATTAGCGTGATTAACGCTGTGTCCAAATTCACCTGAAATGCATACTTGTGCCCGGAAGTGACGTCACGAGTTCTGTCCGAATTGAGATGTATACTTCCCGCGTACTTGCGGTATGTGTGTCGCCTTTTCGAAAAGCAATTTGTAAGGTTACTATTGATGTACGACATAATTATTTTATTTCGATTTTTGTAGGGCAAACTTACTGCTTGGTAGCTTAGAACTTTGAACTGAATAAATAAATATCGTAAGTTGCACCTTAAAGAAAGGTCAAAACAATAAATTCACTTCATAACCTACAAAAGCTACGGTAAAACAAGCAATCAAAATTGCAAATTGACGTACAATCAGCAAGACAACAAAAGATATGTAAATAAAATTGAAATATTATTTAATTTTTTATTTAATACTACACCTTTCTGCAATTATCAAGTTATTTGTAGGAATCGTACACAATCATTAAAAGTGATCAGCTGGCTAATAGATGTTGCCGAAGCCAACAAGACTGCCTGTCCGAATTCATAACGTTCGGTGCCAATGGTAAGTAAAGTATGCGAGGATGAAAGTACACAAGTATATACCTGAATTCGCACGCGGCCTTAAAGCCGCACGTCCGCGTCTCGTTCGCGGCGAGTCGGCGCTGTGGAACGGGCGGCGAGACGCAAAGGCCGGCGGCACAATGGGGGGCGGGGCCACGCCCCTCATTATCGGCGGTCCGCACCGATGGCGACGGCCGATAAGGAGGAGTGGGTGGGGCGCCCTGGAGCTTCAACTGCCCACCCTCGAGATATTTCCAGTGGCGTCTCGCAGAATGTCCGTCTCGCCGAGCCAGAACTATATACACGTGTTTCTCTGTCTCTCTCAGTCATCCACCTCCCTCCACCTCGGACAAGCACACTTTTCCTTCATCGTCTGTGCGGCATTACTTCATCGAGACACAGAGTACCTTAAGAGCCCGCATCACCCACCATATCACATTTTTTTATTTATTCCTCCTTGATTAAAATTTAGGAGGATTTATTGAAAAATTCTACAATAGTAGCTTACCTAATTACCTTGCCCATCATTGCAGACGTAACATATGAACTGCTAACACATATTTAGGAAACAATTAACTGAATACAACATTTTNTATTTATTCCTCCTTGATTAAAATTTAGGAGGATTTATTGAAAAATTCTACAATAGTAGCTTACCTAATTATCTTGCCCATCATTGCAGACGTAACATATGAACTGCTAACACATATTTAGGAAACAATTAACTGAATACAACATTTTATATATTAATTCATTCTCACCCTTCAATGGCAACCAGGGAACACCTATTAACACTCAGGTACAAAAATTAGCACAGAATGATAAAATGTAATGCTTCTATAATGAAACATTTTCATTAGTGATACTTACTCCTCTGTTATGCCATTAAATGGAGTAATTACTGTATAAGAGGTGATAGAGCCTCTTAAGAATACACGCCAGCAAATTGGCGTCACTAGCCAGCAACACGTCGGAACGCTACTCACCAATCAGCATCTCATTACCTACTTGTCAGCAGGCAGCTCAGCCAATAGGGTTACTATCTGCAGCACGCAGAAGCCAAATAGACAAAATGCCCGTTCCGAGAGCTTCGCGTAGCAATCGGAGAATACCAACATCAAAAAAACAACCACGTAATTTCGTATGTGTATATTTATCTATACTGTGGCTTCACCCAGACCTGCCTGCAGACTCCCACGTGGCCTAGATACAGAATACGCAAGTAAAGAGAAGCTACAGTGGCAGCGAACGCAGCTCACTTTTTAGATATCTTGTTCCTTGCGTTAAAGACCGCATTTGCCGTACACTGCTCCATACTTTGGAAATTGCTACGGCCGAGACTCGTTTGAAGAAAAATCGTAATACAAACAGCCAATAACTGAGTTAGGCTGAGTAGTTGAGTTCGTAAATGACTAAACAAATATTTATAATGTTACACGCGGCAGCAGTTATTGTTTGCAATTGAATTTGTCTACGTCAAGCCACATATCAAGAAATCAAATTGTTCACTGCACAGCAAGTAGTTAGTTTAACATCAAAAAGAAAAGCGCGTGCATGGTAAAATTTTTATCGCTCAAAATCTAACAATTCACCAACTCGTCTCACTTATTCCACGAGACGTTTTTGTAACAATTTTATTACTTCGCGTAATTTATTTTGTTGGCATTGAAAATATTTATTTCAAAATTTTAATATAGCATTTTTCTAGCAGCAATTTACTAATACAGTAGGAATATTATTGATTTTTAGTGATACATCATAAACTTATTATTGTAATGTACATAGAAGTACATTTGACGAAACACGTATCAAAATGGCGTTCGTATTCGAGACTTTTACATCGTGTTTCGCCGTCCTTCCGACGCTCAACGATATTGTTGGAGAGTTTATAACCAGCCTTCTCAGCACTTTTTGAACAAAATTCACTCAAGCAAGGAACTAGAACCACGCGCAGCCTCAGTGGTATTTCGACACACTAACCCATTTTACTGGCTGGGCGCATTAATATACAAAGAATTCTCCGCTTGGAACGCCTACGGCGACAAGAAGAAATAGCCTTTTAAGCAAAAAGGAATGCAGGACAGGAAAGGAGCCTCTTCTTCCTCTTCTCTTCCTGCTTTCCTTACACATCCTAGTGACTCCTAGGCCGCTGAAATGAGGCTCAGTTTGCACCACACAGCTTGTAAATAACCACCTGGTCCGCTTTGACAGCTGAATAAATTGAAACGCCGTTATTTGCAATTCATAAGCACGGCATCTAACCATGACGCTATCCTAGATCTCCACTGCAGGCGACAGGAACGGAGTTTTCCCCGATGAGGTTCTAGGACTGGATACAGCGCGCCAACGTGATGCGATCTTTCGTGTAGTTCACTCACTCATTTTGAAACAAAGAGCGAACAAATTATGATAATATACAGAGTGTTCGGAAACTCAGTGCAAAATCCAGACATAGTTTCTATGGACCAATAGTAACACAAAAGTCCTTTGCACTTCTATCCGGAAACGTATTTTGGTATCAAATAATCGTTTTCAAAGTTGTGGTGTACAACTCCTGCAGAACAAGGTGGCACGGCCATGCGTGTATGACACGTTGCATAGGTTGTAGGTGCGCGACACAATTATTATACATTACGGAAAACTCCATACAAGCCAGTTAAATCCAGGCGACGTGGTATTACATAAGGAGCTCTCGAAGTGTTAAGGACGCTGTGGGAGAGAACAAGCAGAAGGCGACCCTCTTGAATTGCCGTGGTGAGTAAACATGTCTGCAGAGTACAAACCCACAAATCAGTCTTGGCATCAATTCGTGTGTCATTGCAAATGCCTCGGTAAACATTCGTCAGCGGGTTGCCACGCCCGACGGGGCTATTACGCGGTATTTAGCCCGCTGCAGAGCGTGACCTTCGGATTGCCGTCTGGCGCAACTGAGAGTCGGCAATCAACCAAGGCGCGAGATACGAATCTCACTTCCCAGCCGGCGTTTGACTAACACACGCAGAGGCGTGGAACGGGAGGGATCAGGGTTACATTGTACCCTCCCTCCTTAAATAATACGGGTTGGATACAGCATTGCTTTTGTACCAGCATCCCTCTTATGTTACACTCACGCTACTTTATTACGTCAATAAATCATAACAAATTGTGTGCCATTAGCAATCTTCATTCCAACAAAACTTTATAGCTTGCTGCAGCAGAAAATTTTTCTAAATTCTAACTGGCCTTTTCTAAACATGGGAAAATCCAATTTGCTCAGGTACTAGACTGTCTTCGTCTCTCCATACCTCTTATACTGCCCTAATGCTTCTTAAGTACCTTTAACTGCGTTTCTTTTATGTGCTCTGGCTAAGCAAGGGGGTGGTAAGTGGGAATAAAAACTATCCGTGATGGTCGGGGCGGTGGGGGGATGGCAGAAAAAGCAGAGGATATAAATCCACACATTCCATACTGCCTTTGTTCGAGGACAGCATTCATTGCATTGTATAACCATTGTGTGAAGTTTTACCTAGAGTGGACTTCCCCAGGTTAAAGTTTCTGACCACTCCAGCAGGTAAGAATCTGTAATTCTTGGTATAAACACCAAAAGCCACTCTCTCGCCCATACTCCTTCTCTGTGACTCCCAGACCAATCTCCACAACAGTAGAACGTGTTCTGAATGTCTGCTATGCCCACGAAACTGGGACAGACTAGATGGCAGATACCCGAGTAATTACCTTAAGCCTTATATATCCGTTTACGAAAACATTACGGGTTCTGTAAAACCTATGTATGTACAAAATTAAACATAATCAAGCATAAGTAACGGGAAACGGTGCAAATTACTAACAAGGTCATAATAAAACAATAAACACTTTATAAAATACGCGATAACATGGAGTTAGATTTTCTGTAGGTTGTTTTTATGTGATAAATTACTGCCGTTTATAACTTATGTTGTTGTTAGAAAACGTTTATTTCCAGAATCACTTTGTCTTAAAGCAATAATATGTAAGCAACAGCACACCGCTATCTACTAGCTGTGGTTGTTTGCTAATCAAATCGATTGGTTTCTAAATTAGATAATTTGAGCTGTGTAGCATGAGTTAAGTTAACAGGCACACATAAAAGCCGTAAGTTTAATATTGTGTATAGTTTTGCCTTATTTTGGCCTTATAACCGTAAAGACTTGTTAAATTAAGGAATTCACAAGAGTTATTATTATGCATTTAAAGATACATATGTAAATATAGGGGTGTAGCCCAGGGGAAGGGGGTGGTATTGGGACATAACCCCAGCCCCCTCGAAATAAAAAAAAATACTAAAAAATTAAATTTGAAAACGTAATTACAGTTAAAATTTAATTTAATACAATAAATGTGTGCTTCGAATTGAACATGAAGGATGTTAATAGCATTTTGTGGATCTATATCTGTGCATTAGCCCATTGAATATAAGTAATATTTTAACTAATAATTTGTAATATTACAGCTTTCGTATTTTGTTCAAAAATATAAATGTAAAATCCCCCCCCCCCNCCAAATAAATTCCTGGTTACACACCTGTTTGAATAATTTGATAATTTTTTAATGAGTGGCTTAAATGTCCGTCGTACATACGTGATAATACAGTACCTTCTTTTTCATACATAAGCAGTGCCGTTACTCATATCATGTTCTATACATTAACAGCACTCGTACTTGGAAACCTAAATAACTGCAGTCTTCAGGAGGCAGACACAATCTTCGTACTTTTGGATGCACCACAAAGTGCCTACATATAACAATTTGTTGCATTTGCA
>NQII01000276.1:59064-153879 GCA_002778355.1 Clitarchus hookeri | reverse complement strand
CCCTGCGAGTTGTTTTGCCCGCCATTTACAATTTTCTGTTAGCATTTTAAGTGATTTGTGGGTATGAACTGATGAGTTCTTTCTTCTCTTCTGCTATCGAAACTTGTATGCCTTTTGTTGTGCCCATGGATATAACAGAAGGTAGCAGAAATTGAGAATCGTGTAGTGCGGCTTAAACGACCCACGTCTCTCGCTAAATTTAAGCACCGGAAACTTCACGAAACCCTTTTTAAATATCGGAAGACATACTGTTTTGAAAATATGATACCCTACTTACTGCTAGTATATTACTGACATATTAAAATTAACACTGTTATGAGGTACGGGAATGCTAGTAAAGAGGAGAAAATACCCACGTCGAACGAATCTAAACTAAATTTACTGTATGAATTAACAATCCTCGTTATGAAGATGATCTTACATGTTATTAAATATATTACGTTCGTATATTATAATCGTGCAAACAAACAGAGTGGTCATTAACGAAAAAAGTATTTATTCAACAAAACATGGGGCTCAGAGAACATAACTACTTTTAGGAAAATTAAATTATAATTTTGTAAATATGCCAACAAATTTAATACACAAGGATGCCCTACTATCACAAATAATTAAAATTGTTACGTATTGTTAGTAAACTGTTATCATTATCCATTTGTAAGCTAGGAGACAACAAACATTCCATAATACATTAAATAATTTTGACACAGCGAAGATATTTACAAATAATTTATTTTCTTCTTGGTAACAACTGTGCACCACGAACAGAAAAATTATTTGATTCGACTGCGATTAAAAACACCTGCGCACTTCAAATTTCGCGTAAGCTACGAAGAATGAAGTAAAGCTGGGTTTGCAGTAGGAAATTTAAGCATTAAATGATGCGTTAAGACGTGTGCAGAAGAAACGAAAGGGTATTACTTCATGTATTGGTTTGCAATGGAACTTAGCATTTAGTGTGCGTTGTTAGGATTTCCTTAAACGTTGAAAGAAATAGTTAATTTTTTACATCTTGTGTGAAACTTGTGAGGCGACGACCAATCAGAACACAG
The DNA here is from genome assembly GCA_002778355.1 of Clitarchus hookeri. Classification (NCBI taxonomy): domain Eukaryota; kingdom Metazoa; phylum Arthropoda; class Insecta; order Phasmatodea; family Phasmatidae; genus Clitarchus; species Clitarchus hookeri. Next base: position 152,827 of record NQII01000276.1, on the reverse strand, counting down.
CAGACGGCGTTGTTGGCAGGAAACGGTTATTTGCAGTAATGTAAGTAGAAACAATATTACAATTTCGCTTGTGTGCACATGTTAACGATTATATTTGTTAACAAAAAAATTACCGGCTTTGAAGTATGATATGCTTAAATATGGTTGTGATACACGAAGTTAGGTTGGGAAGAAAGGTAAACATAAAATCCTTGCCGCCTGTTTCCGTTGGCTAGAATTAAGAATTAAAACAATATTGGAAACTGCATATACAGAAGACTTGTTTCCGTATGACAGATAAGTAAAACGGGGAAACGAATGTGTGTACATCTCGCGCCCTTACAGCCCATAGGCTACTATTTTGAAAAGCGATTTATATGTAGTTCATAATTGTTATTCCTAACATTTCTTTTTCTAAAGAGTTGCACGGAAGCATCAACTTTCGAAAAAATCCACTGAGAAAAGTTATTAACAATGTATACTCTTTAACCTTCAATGATCTAGNCATCTCGCGCCCTTACAGCCCATAGGCTACTATTTTGAAAAGCGATTTATATGTAGTTCATAATTGTTATTCCTAACATTTCTTTTTCTAAAGAGTTGCATGGAAGCATCAACTTTCGAAAAAATCCACTGAGAAAAGTTATTAACAATGTATACTCTTTAACCTTCAATGATCTAGAAGATCTGGGATAAACATAACCAGTTTTGTTTGTGATTTGTTATAAACCGGGCGTGGCAATGAATTTATAGTTAATATGCAGGGCGGTGAGAACATCGGCAATGTATTAAAAGGCAAGGCATGGATGAGTGTAAATGTCACATCAAAATTCTAAAATTAATTTTTTTTCATATCATTAAAATAAAATGTTAAAATAAAATTTACCTCTAGTTTTTATCAGTTTTAATAATACATTATAGATAACTCTCTTTACTGCGTCAAATACTTTTGCCTATTCATTCCTTTCTTGAAAAAATGTATATATGACTGATTAATAGCAACACTTTCATTGTCATGCACTTTTAAGCTACAACTGCTAATGTGTTGATGATTTTAAATATATGCGCCTACTTTCCAGCACAGCCTCAGTATTTGTTTTCTGTCAAATGCTTGTTCAGTATCTTATCAGCTGGCCATTTGCTGTAACGGATGCAAATAAGTATGCCTGTCGGAATGTATCATGTATCGAGCCGAGTAGAGTATGCTTATATATATAAGTGCATTCCTAGGTTCGAACACAGTATTAATGACACTTACTCGACAAATTTAACGTACTGATTATTTATACGAACAGTCACCTTTGTAGTATATCACAACCCCAAACTGTAAACACTGAGTCTCATTGTAGACCTTCGTGCGTCTAATATATATTTCTCGACTGGTGAACAATTATTTCGTGTCAATTTCCTTTCACATAAGAACAGAATGAAAACGCTACTATGATGTATTACATAATTCATTATTAATATCAAATTTGTTATTATAAGTGCTAACAGTACCCGTATTTTATCATGCACCCCTAAACTATAGTAAAACAATAAATTAGAATTTAAAATTCACTTTCGCAGAGGTAAATAAAATCAAATAGTAGTTAGTATCGCTGCAAAATTTCAGCAAATTCAGAATTATATGACAGAAACAAAACATATGCTGTGACCACCACCAGAAAATAACGAGTCGTGTTTCACCGCTGCAACGAAAGCTGATAACTCGCGTGTGAAATGCCCGCCTTTAGCAGAACGCGAACGAAGGCTAGAGTGATGACCTACTTTTGCCAGCTGTAGAAATGGCAACACCACACGGGTGGCGAGGTATTTTGATTGCTGCGTCGTCTGCTGCTGCTAACTCCCAATCGAGAACACTAGCGCTCCTCTGAATCGTCCCAAGAAATAACATTAAAAACTGTCCAGTCTTTCCCCTATCCCATGGCCGCTCTAGTGTATCTTTACTCAATGCTATTAAGGACTTTTTCTCCCAGTTTCGTGATGAGGAAGAGGAAGGGCGTGCGAAAAAATGTGTTAGAACTAGTCAAGGTTAGTGGATAGCTAGTCATATTTTGTATATTTATGGTGCACTCGCGGATATATTAACAGTTTTTAATCAGATAGTATGTACGTTTATAACGCCAGGCAGGATTTACAATAGCCCGTTACGTCCGTGTGTCATCCGCCTGTCCGGCATACATTCGTCCGTCTCCAAGATAAGCGATTTACAACCAAACTTCGTACGTCTGTCGTAAGTTCATTGCTGCAAACAAATAGAAACAAAACTGGTTAGAAGTAGGAAAAATTCTGCATTAGAAGTGAAAATTATCGGCCGTATTGTGTGTATAAATACACAAAACGGAAATACACGTAAATAACAAAAATTAGTAGTAGTTAAAAATATTTTTTAATAACATAAGAATAATTTTATTAAATTTGGTATTGCACAGAAGGAACTCGTGTTCCCGGCGTGATTAAAAACATTTATTCAGCAAAAATGTAACGCCATTGCAATTTACAGCTACAAAACAAACATGTAAACAAAAAACAAGCAAAACAAAACACTGCACAATCTGCACAGCCTTCTAATGAACTTGGAATCAACTGGTATCCTAAAATAATAATTTAGAAGGCTGTGGTTCCATCCGTCCATACGTCAAAAGTTAAAGTTTGCGAAGGTTTTGACGGACGGACGGATAGAATTTATGGACACCTCTGATTGGCTGTTGGTCACGTGATTGACGGACGTATGACGGACGGACACGACGGGTTGTTGTAAATCCTGCTTCACTCGTCAGCCAAATATTAGTGTTTAGGAAATACAACTTTCAAAACTAATGATTTAGTGATGTGTTTATACCATAACACGAAACCAAGTTTTGGAAACTTGTATTTTATGTATTAGTTTATGCGGTAAATAAGTGGTATCAAATTGATAAACAATAATGTAATTTCTTTCTGTTATGCTGATACGGGAAAAAATAGTTTCTGCAAAAAAATCATAAATACGACTAAAAATGTATTAAAGTTGCATGTTACTTGTATTTAGTTTTTTTAATATACCACATAATTATCGTGTGATAGTTATTTTCGTACTTACATCAAAAGTATATAAACACTCTGCATTTAGATATATGATTTGTAACCAATTAAACATCTTGTTTTGCTCTTCAACAGATCCCAAAAGTGCATCTCACGCCATATTTAGAAACGAACACCGCACACGAAACCTAACATTAGACGCGAAACTTGAATTACAAACCTCGGTGTCGAGATACGGCGAAACCTCACTTTCGTGGCGTTTATACAGCACCCAAAATCTACATTCCGAAAACCAGATTACAGAAACCTTGTTTTAAGCTGACGGTTTAAACGTACTGAGTGAAAGTCTTTGTCTAAAAATAGGAGCTTTTTGTAACTGTATACATTGCAAGGATAGCATAAGACTGATACAGAAACGTTCTTTGTCTGTGAACAGTTAGATATAATCCATTCACGGTATCTTCGATACTTTTGAAAAGAACCTTTGAAAAATCACCCTAGCCGTTAGCCACNACGAAATGGGCTGGAAAGTAGATCTTTAGCAGGGCTTCAGAAAATCTTGAAGTTACCGTGAATACATTATAGCAGTACATTCAAGAAAAACAGAATATCATCGCTCTCTATCTTTTAGGCCCACCGATTCAATTCTAATGAAAACATTACTAAACTAATGTAACATTTACTACTGCTTCATTAACTCCATATAATATTCATGTAGTATCAATTTGTTTCATCTGTAGTTACAGTTAATATTTTTGACACGTTACTTTTTACAGAAATTCTTATCGATTCAGTTTAGGAATGTGTCTGACATTTAAACTAAGAAGAAACGTATAACTTACAACAACGTTGCAGTTTTCAGCTCTTGATTTCCTTATTTTTGATCAGCTGTAATAAATTTTAATATTTTAAAGTTTTTTTATAATCTAGATCATAAAAAAATTAAATTTTATTAATGTGATAATAGTTTATACTTTCACAAAAGGCTAAAACGAAATGCACCCAAGTTAATGTAATTTACTGTATAAAAATTCATTCAGTTTGGAAATATACTTTTGTTTTCATTCCGGGAAAACGGAGCACTTAAAAATTACACACTCACGACAAATTTCGTGAATAAAATATGCAGAAGTATTTTATGTAAAATGTTTGCTATCACATTTTACTTTCTTGTGTTAGGGCGTGGATACCACCTCACCTATCAAAAGCATCGTACAGAGTTGAATCTGCACGCGCCACCTTGATGGGGCCGAGGACTATCCAACCTATACTAATGCACTTCGTGAACGAGTCCTCTTACTAGGCGGACCAGACCGCCGTCTCTTCATTAGCGAGCGTCAACCCTTCGAAAGTTGCAGCCCTCCAAGGAAATACTCAACTCCAGGCCTCCTCCCAACGGGAGGTTCAACCAATGCCACCCAGAGTCCGACCCGCGATCAGCACGGCCAAAGTCCGGGGCTTCACACCGGTCCCCTGGGTCCCCACGACTATACCGTGCACACAGAGTTTTCACACAAAGTAGCCCAACTCATACAGGGCGCCAGACAGCCCCCTTATGCGGAGTTCCACTACCCCGAGATCTACCCGAAGGCCTCAGTTGGGGTTCTGCACTCGGCTCGCGGGTCATCACCGCAAGCGAAGAACATATGCAGCGTCTGGATAGCTGCACATGACCTCGCCGTGGCTGTTCGCCAGTGCACTGGCGGGGCCGCCACTAGCCCATTATCGTCCTCACTCCGCCAGCCACGGTGTTTCAACCGTGTTTCTAGCCCTGACCTTTCGAGGAGGTAGAGATGGACTTGAGCAGCGCTAGCCTATATATTCCTATCGCTGCCCCATTTCAGGGACCGTGTCTCGGGGTCCAGAAGGCCCCACCGGAACTCGTCAGCCGGGGCGAAGAGCCCTCGTTCGGACCTGTCGTTAGGACCAGACTGGAAGCCCAGTAAGAAGGTTATACCACTTCACGCTGATCTACTCTTACACCCAATTAAAGGCCGGTGACCACAATACAGGCCTTCACCAGGGGGATGGTCGAACCAGCATTTAATTGGGTGTAAGAGTAGATCGGCGTGAAGTGGTATAATTATATCATATACACTACATATTAATTAGTATCAAGGGTATTAAACAATGCGTACTCGGAGCACTGGTATCCTGAATCTCTTTTGAAATAGATATTGATGTTTTTATCAACACATTTTCATTCGTACAAAGAAAACAAATAAATATTAATATTATTTTATCTCAGACAAAAAAAAATTGTTGACAAAAACATGAATAGGTTACCTACTTGAAAAAAGATTGAGGGTGCCAGTACGTGAGCACCGATTTTTAAATATCCTTAATACTTATGTAATATGCTGTGTATATAATATAGATCACATGGCATGCGATTTAGGTGGCAAAGTTAATTAAGAGCATAGAAAATTGGGCTCCCAAATTCCGAAATGTTTGACTTTTCGGTGCTGTATTTTGAAAACTATCATCGTTTGACTACAAATATTTACATTTATGTGGTCCTTATATAAACTTCTCTCTATATTGAAATAAAATATTATCGTGAAATATGGTCTTAAGGCGGTCTGGTACCTGGCTGGATCTTTTCTCCACGCTGGAGGCTCAGAAGCGCGGAAGCGATAGGGGCGACACTGCCATGCGCGTCAAGTACGCCTCCGCCTCTACGCGCAAGGTTCCGAACTGGACGCGTGCAGTGTTTTTTGTCGTGACGCGTGTACCTGCGAGGCTTTACGGGGAATTTTTAACCCTTGCAGGTCACGTCTGGCCTAAAGGAGGTATTGCGACGGACACAATTAAGGCTGCGACACGCATCCACGGAATAGCTCATATGTCCTCATATTAGACCTGTAATACCAGGGTATTATTAGATCCGATGAAAGTTAATGGATTAAACTACAGACAAAACTTTGTACTATTTCCCTTTACCTCCAACAAACTACCCAGGAATGTTATAAAAATGCCGTTTCTAACCATATTTGTAATTTTTCCCTTTGAGTATATATAATATGATAAAACTAAAAATTGACGGTTCTAGATAATATATTTTAAACTTTCCTGGATAAAAATCGTATTCCCAGACCATTACATAATTTAGAAATGCGTATACGCGAAAACATTGATTTTAAAGGCATATTTTACTAAGGAATCCTGTTAAGCGGCGAACCCATCATTTAATTGATACAAAGTCTGTAGCAAAGTTCAATACAGGCTCCTATCGTATTTTTGCTACTGTATAGGTAGCAATTTTTAAGATACGGCAGTCTGGAAAAGTGGTTTAAACGATTTTGGAGGGTTCCGAAATAATATTTTCAGCATGCGTGATGTCTTGAAAGTACCCTTCAGTCTTCGGATGTAGTAAGTTTAATTTCGTAGGTTGACATAGTAGGGACCTGTTTGACAGTTGGCAGCTGACGCGTATTTCAAACCCTCCGCAAAGCAGTTCAAGCGTCAGGTAGGAATCTGCCAACGGCACATCTTGCTGTCCCTGTTGAAGGGTTTCCTCACAACTCAATGTTTATTTAAATGTGCAATATTTTCTCCCGCACTTCTCAATATGTACAGCCAGAAACACCGCAGCACTGTACCCAATAGCGCGATCTAAGTTTGTACACTTGCTGCAGCCAAAGAGATTCTTTGAGCTGACTACGTACATATATTTACAGCGGTTTGTCATAGGTTCAGAGTTTTTCAGGGCTTGTCAAATATAATTCCGTTCCAATATCGAAAGTGATGTTAGACAAATGTTTGAAATCTGTAATTGCACTAGATCAATCCTCAAAATTTCAGGGTCTGTTGCTGACATGAGTTTTGGGAACGTATGCGCTCATCTCGCATTTATACGACGTCTTTTTTTGTCAGTGCCCTGGAAGACTTCGTGAAAAGATGTAAATAAAGCTAGTGATTTTTAGCGAAAAAAATCTGAATACGCGGTAGACTTCAATACTATAAGCACCCAAAAGCAGTTTGTCTATCACCAATGGTTGCTGTCAACTTGAGAAGGGTTTTTAATATTTGACCGGGCCACTCATAATTCGACAACATCGGCACGGCTTCTGCGTGATTCGTGTGCAGACTGTTAACACGCGTCGAAAAGTAATTCAGCCAATCAAAATACGTAAATTACCCTACAGTGTTTTTAAATGTAAATTGTCTTGAAATCATTACGTGAAATTTAACTACCCCCAGATATAAACCTAGAGATGATACATGTGAAACCTAATTCAGTGTATAATCGATGGCTCATTGTAGCAGCAGCCACTGAACACATGACACCGACTCGTGTGTAGGCCTACGCATGATTGTGATCACAAACCCACGTGTCAGTTTTACCTTTGAAGGTTAATGTCAATGGCGAGTTGTTGTTATGATGGTAGATTGGACTGTGTCCATCGCCAACCACGAGACGACTGCGTTTGTTCACCTGTGTCTCACCTGAAGTAGGGGATATATTCCAGGCGCCAAGACGTCGTAAACACTTGCAATCATTTTTTGTGTTATAATTTTTTCGTCGTTCTGTGTCCTCTCTGTTGGTTTATCAGTTTTTTTTTTCGGTTTTTTTTAGTGGTTCCTGTGTTGTTCGTAGTGCTGAATTATTTTATTTTATAATCTGACAAGGAATACTTTTTCCTGATTTGTGTTTCATTATGATTTTCGTCCTATTTTTGTTTAGAGTTTTTATTGTTTAGCTGTGACCAATGATATTTTTTTTTCCTTGTTTTGTTAACTTGTGTGGTATTTTCGTTTTCATCATCGTGTCGTCTTTTCTTTTGGTTTGCTTTTGTTTTCTGTCCCCGTATTTGTCGTTTTAATTATATACATATATATTTTCTATTGACAAGGGAACAGCTTTTCCTAATAATCTGTCTGTGGTGTTGTAAAAAGTTTTCTGAGTTCTGTGTGCGTGAGATTTTTATTTAGTCTTATGGCTGGCAATGGACACAGTCCAATCAAACCATTATATCACGTGTCAATGATCTCGTGAAATGTTATGACTAAAACAATCAGATCATCGACAGTGAGAAGTCTGGAGCAAAGCTTAGTTGCCGTTTCCAATATAAATTTTGTAAATAGTTTCATTGTATTACTTTAAAATACAGCGTTACGAAGATTTTTTTTTTTTTTCACTATCTCGAGGGGCTTAAGACGATTCGGAAATTTAATTTTGGGAGCTCTTTGAAGTGTGTGTTTCTTTACGAAAAGAGCCATAGTGCCAGTATTATCAGCAGTTTCTTGACAATAAAATAATAACAATATGCAACATGTGTCAGACATACTGCTGCTTAAAACATCCAGAAATAACCAATTTCGCGAGCTCCTTTGAAGAGAGAATTAGTCTACACGAACTTCTTATACTTTCTTATTACATTTTTTACATCCGTGGTAGCGTTCCTACATTAGCTCAGGGAATAGTTTAATGCAAACGGAAGTTCACAATTCTGTACAGTAGCAACGCTAAACATTAATATATTTGCAGCGTGATATGTGGAATATACACATAATTTGTATACGTTAAAAACCTACATTACACTTTAAAAAGTTTACCAGAAAAATTTTTAACAGTGAAGCTCTAGACCTAGTTTATGTAGTTTTTTTTACGTTTCTGATAATTATGTTGTTTATTACATTTCGAATATATGAAATGTTTTATAGATAGATAATAAACTTTTTTGTATCCGGTACACAAGTCAAATGGCTTTCAGGCAATCGTAAGAATTTTACAAAATCTTTTTAAAGATTTTTCTGAACACTGCTGTAAAGCCTACTACAATACCTGTTTAACATAAAAACATAAACTAGGTATGAGTTACATTATATTAAACTATACGAGAAAAATATAGTCACAAGGGAAAAATTCAAACAACTTCTTTAACCGTTTCTGTCCCAAGATTACTGCACACGAATAATATTCTTATCCGATATATAGTTAGGCTTAATGTTGACTCACTAATTATGCATTCCCAATTACCAGTAAATCTCGTGCTTAAAGTTCTCTGTTACTTACAGCAATCACTTATAAACCAGAAGTGCAGTTACGTGACCAGCAGTAAATACATTGTATGCACCTAGTACTGGCTACTTGTGTAGAACACCGGCCATAGGAGTACTGTACTTTATGCAAAACGTCCGTGAACGTGTACGCGGGACTGAATGGCGCAAAGACTCGTGATGTCCAACCGTATCGTTAAATGAACTCGCAAAGTTTCCGGGGTCTCTAAACGTCAGTTACAGTGTGTAATGGAGGGCTTAGGTACGGACAACACAACATAAACACGAAAGTGCCCGCACGAAGCTCTCTGAGGAGCCTTCATCCTCAACTTTACAGCCCTGCACGGTAATAAACTGCTGAAGCACGCTCTCCCGTTCCGCGGCAGAACAAAAGACGTGGAAATTCACCGAGACACCGTGCTAGAAATTAATATACATAAAACTGCATAGTACAAAAAACTAAATGCAACGTATACCGTACGTTACTCGCACCTCACTCTCGCTCTCTATGTTTCCAAAGTTACCACAAAACCATAACCACGAGATGTTTTTTTTTGCAGTGATTTATATACTCGATGAACACATTTGCATGTACACACTAGCACACAAATAAAAAATAAAGTTCCTTCAAAACGAAATCGAATGCACATGAAGGATTCGACTAAACAGCCGGTGTTAAAACAAACTCACTTTTTAAAAATGGAATTTACATATTTAAATGTGCAATATGTAGCCCCTCTCATGTTTTAACTGTAATTCACACATGCTCAATACTAAATGTCTTCATAATATGTTGTGAAAATTTCGATTCCTACTAATAAACCGTCTTCTTAGAACCCACCCACACACACGCAAACACATACACACATACACATAAATACATATATATATATATATATATATATCACGTAAAAATTATAAAGGCGAAAAAATAAAAATAAACAGTATTCTGTTAGAGATGTAAAACAACTTGTACCTAGATGGAAAAAGCGGCCGTGTTGGAGGTTACACAGTACACAAACCACGAGTGAGTGAGTGAGTGGAGAGATTTGGACGGCTCTTAAAAGGCGAGGTCTCGAAAGCTGATGAAGGTGATTGAGGGGAGTATGGAGTAATGCCGGAATGAAAGGGGGAAGGGAGATCCCCGAAAAAACCCGCCGACCAGCGGCATCGTCCGGCACGATTCCCACATGCGAATATCCGTGAGTGACCAGGCCGGGGATTGAACCCGGTTCGTCTTGGTGGGAAGCGAGCAGGCTAAACGCTCAGCCACTGCGGTCCCAGGACATGCACACTAAGAACGAACAAGAAAAATTAATATGCTCATTTGCAGATATGCGCGTGTTTGAGTTACTTTTAGCAATTGTCTTACGCCTCGAACACTCCGTGTAGGGTACTGAGCCAACAAAAACAATGCAACAAAATTCAGGCCCGATAGAGGACTCCCAATGTGGCAGCCAGCAAACAATTAGGAGTTGACATCTTCTCAATGGTATACAGTACGTGAGACTTGAGTCTGAGACAGAGCAAATTTTTCCCTAACTCTACCTGCTAGCGAATATTTAGTTGCACAAGCTAAATATTTTTCTGAGTAAACAAAGCTTGAAAAGAAAAAATAATAATGATTTTATTCATACAACCAAATATACACTTCAATAGACAAAACTTCTTTGTTAAGACAAAATAAATTAGACTGTCAATAAAATATTTTGTTGCATCGACTGTATATTTTTGTTTGACAACTTATTTGGTTGCCTTCACTGAGGAAAAGATTGAGTTATGAATTATAATAAGATCAGAAAATGAGAACGCCAAGTTTTGCTCTGCAGAATTTTGAGATTTCAGTGATTTATAGCTTAGACTTCAAAGTCCTGTTGTATTGTCAACCTGAATTCAAGTGCCTACTCATTGGCCGCCGGCTGCTCACTACAATTGTGAGAGGCCACGATTACGACTGCAGTTTTTTCTTGTCTGTCATTAATTTAAAAACTTCAGGATGTGTAAAATATGGTTTCATGCGCTAAGGTTTGTGAAGGAAAGTGGTCTTAATTAAATTATAGAGTCAAATTAAATTTCCTTCTTTATTAACAACGCTACAACTAAAACTTACCTAGCTATTTCATCCACAGCGTATTATAAATAACTTTTTTACGTTGCTCTGTGCAAACTGGTAAACTATTTCTGAATACCTAATTACATTAGCCAACTTAAGAAAAAAATAGTCCTGTTAAGATTAGCGATGTAACAAAATTCTGTAAATCTGTCAAGTTGCACCAATATGTCGGTCTCTAGTGATCTCCCATCTGGATTTCGACGCCCGAGTCACGTACCCCAGGATCGCGAGATTAGATAGATAGATAGATAGATAGAGAGAGAGAGAGACAGAGAGAGAGAGAGAGAGAGACCTTTGCGGAGCAGGAATGCAAGCTTTCGCGAGCCGATTGGCAAGGTTGGTGCGGGGAGGAGTAAGGTTGAGAAGTAACAGAATTTGCCGTGCACCGGTGATTAGGTAGCCATATTCTCGCTGGTGGGAAGAGGAAGACGGAGAAGAAATGAGGGGCGGATGTAATCATGCAACCGCGCCGTCCTGAGTAGAGGACTTTTTCCGCGATCGCGCGCAGCCGACCTATTCAGCCCCGCTATTGAATCATTGCCAGACCTGTTCCGCGCCCGGTGACGTCACCCAGCCCATCCCCTCCTCCAGCATCATTCTTCCCCTCGGGCGTTGAAATGCGCGCTGCAGACGCGCCCGAAGGACGAATTCACACGCTCACTTGGGGCAGGGCGTTCGGCCACACAGTAGGTAAGTATAGTCTATTCGCGGTGTCTTCACACTTTTTGAATCAAACCTTGGGAAAATCACCCCATGTATGACGTGTTTGGCTGTGTTCTGAATATGACATGTTTACAAGCGTTTTATACTTCTGTTAACATTAAAGTACCTTAATTTTGGTCACACTGAACATTTACTTGTATTCTATCCATAAATTATAATACTTCATTTATAATTGATATTAATAAAAACAGCGAGAACACTAATGTTTTGCTAATGCCTAGTAAGGAATAGTTTTGATGCAAAAATTTTATTTAATGCGGTGCGTTGTTCCTTTGGTGTAATTTTACGTACCAAGTGAAGCTTTGTTTGCACGAGGCGGAGGAGTATCCCGAAAGCAGAACTTTAGCAGGGCTTCAGGAAAGTTGGAGGTAACCTTGAATGGACTATACGAGATGGCGTGGCGGTTCCTTTGATGTTGGCGCGCCCTCTCGTTGGTTGGCCGCGCGAGGCTCCAGGAATGGGCTTTGCGTCTCTGACTGCCTGCTACACGCTGCGATAGGTCCTACTATTCGCTTGGCTTCCGGCTGGCGAGTGGGCTACGAGGCGCGGTGGTTGGTGAACGGCGTTCCAACATTTCGCTGGCCAGTGACGCCATCTTGCTGGCGTGAGCGGCTGCAGTTCGCGCGATAAGCGGCTCTTTCACTTCTATATTCTTGAGTACTCTGGAATTCTGCCTCTGGCAACCGGCCGTCTGGCTTCCGATGCGTAGTTCAAGGAGTTGGTGTCTTACACCCAACAGTTAGGATTACTATATTAAAAAAACGTTTTACCATTCAGACATTAAAATGGTAATGTTTTGAGCAAAAAATACATAGTAAAAACTACGGAACTATCTGCTGGCGTTTTTTCAATGGTCTCTAGAAATCAACCCTTCCAATTACAGATAAATACATATAATAGTAGTAATTGCAGCGAACTAGCTTTTTGTTGGATCCATACAAGCTATAATTATAACGCTCCGTCATACGCCGAGGCCAGTGCAAATGTGTTTGTGTTATTGACAGTAGCTGTTTATAAGAATGAGAAATATAGTCTCAATAAAGAACGATAACTGCCATTACGTGAGGAATTTGCCTTAATTGAACGCAGGTTTCTGGTGCGTACATTGCAGATAAGTAAAAATACGCCCTGCGCAAAGTCCTATACACTAAATATAGTGTTTAAAAGGGGTTAATTTTTTGCGTACAGCACACAAACCTTCGGCAGACCTTATTTCCGCAGAATGTCTAAATACGAAGATATTTACGAGATTAAAGTGAGTTCCGAACCTCTATAAAAAAATCACTCGGAGCTCAAGTTGAGAAATGCCAGAGTGCGGATTGGAACCATCGCCAACATCGTTTCTTCGCCTCGTGAGCCATACAGCTATATAGTGGTTTATCGCGAAACAGGTTCAGGACACAATACACTCAACGATTTAGTTTCTGATACCAAATAAATTTGCTATAAAAGGACTTGTTCACTCAACATATCTGCTGTTACTCCATACTACACCAATCACTTAAAAATAATTTGTTTACTGAAACAATTATTTGATTGTTTTAGAATCATCTACGTGCAATTATTACACAAGTACTTTCAACCAATCGGTTTATGTTAATGTAAACATAATAAATATCATGGTACAGACAAATCACTATTTGGCTTGAAGTGAAGAAGCACAGAAAATCAATAAGGCTATTTATGAAGACATTTATAGAGGTTGCGTATTTATGCTGTTCGTAAGTGTAGGCTATTAATAGCGATCTAGAAGTTTCGTAAATGCATGCCTTAATAGGCTTGCATTTGCGCATACTTTATTGTTAGTGTTATGATGGCATTATTAGTTTCTGGTACGTCATGGAAGCCATTAATACAATCATATAGCATCCGAGTGATCTAATTAAGTACAGCCCAATCTACGGGAGAAATTTCTGATCATATAATCAGCAGTTAGTGGACAAATGACAACGGCTAGAGCATCTAAAGTGATGTAATGACAGTCCTCAGTGGCAAACGAACCTGCGAAATTTGCACGTCTCCAGTGATTCTCAAAACTGCTACGTGATAGTTTGCGNGGGGGGGGGGGGTTGTGGCAATCCGATTGTGCAGCTGCGGTTTCCAGAAGCACGAAGCCTTGTTCCACTAATGTTTCGATGGGACTTTTACAGGCAGTTTGCAGCTTGGCTATCTAACAAAAAGGATTCTCTACTATCAAGATATCTTAAATTCTGTTTAATATCAAACAGAAATCTATTTAAAGTTCACTTATTTTACGCGAAGCTCTGTAAAATATGAACGGTGAAAATTTCCCCAAATAAAAGTTATTTGACCGAAACCTTAGCTGAAATTACTGCAATTCTACGTCACTTGAGCATCAAATTTTAACTTTCTGGTCAGAAATGTTTGCTAATTTATAGAGAACCCCATACAATTTACCGGCAAACTGATTTATCGTGAATTCTGCGCATTTGGCTGGTTACTGGCAGCTTATCAACTAAATTCTCAGTCAGTAGCATACTACTTGTTGAAACCACATAATCAGCTTTAATTTGCAGACTTTGCACAAATTTGTTTTCAAAGGCGCTGGAAACAACAGCGGTGAACTTTGAAAGGTAGAAAGCCAAACGTCAAAAGTCTTAATTTCCTACAATGCACCAACAAAGAGTTGTTGGTAACACAGATACGACACAACTTACTCCACGAACTCAAGCCGCACACGCCAGCTAAAATGGCGCCACTGGCCTGCAACGTGTCGGAACGACGTTCGCCAATGAGGCCCTGGTAGCCTACTCGTCAGCCGCCAGAGCTCAGCCAATAGAGTACCTTTCGCATCATGCAGTAGCCAATCAGGCACAATACCCGTTCCCAGAGCCTCGCGCAGTCAATCAGAGAATGGGTACGCCCACATGTAAGGGATCACCACGCCATTTCGTCTCCGAGACAATGAGGTGAATAAGAATCTTATTCTATCGAGTGTCTGCGTTCTTCTGCAATGGTACTGAGAAAACAACTTGGAGAAAAGCCATCCTCATTGCAGTAGGCAGGAATCAAACCAAAGACATTCATAACGTGAAGCAGGTCGTAATGTCGGTTCTGATAACTTAGAAGGAATAAAAATTTAGACGAAAACCACAATGAAACTGTGTAATGAATGACCAAAATTTTTTACTTCGACTTCTTTTGGAACGGTGAGAACGAAATCATTTACGGACTACATATAAGTTAGTATACATTTACACAAATAATATTAAAATGTTCTGAGAGCTGTTTTTTTATTTTTTTTATTCTGGGGTGATGTANGTGAGAACGAAATCATTTACGGACTACATATAAGTTAGTATACATTTACACAAATAATATTAAAATGTTCTGAGAGCAGTTTTTTAATTTTTTTTATTCTGGGGTCATGTCNGGGTGATGTAAAAGTATTACATAAATATATAAATTTTAAAACCAGGTTTCTAACACACACAAAACACTTATTTTAGACATTGCAATGTTGTCAATATTACCAAAATAAGGTTAATTCGAGAACACTTGAATGGAATTAATAGAAATAATAATACCTTTTAGAGACGCCGAAAGAAAAAATTTGGTTATTCTTGAGTTCACCCTCGCAGTTTTTAAATTAAGAAAGACCCTACGCCACCCCCCCTCCAAACTCCTAAGATAGAGAAGCAAGGAAAAGAAGAGATAGCCAAATACGGGACAGCAGAGGAATAAAACTGCACACAAATCTATACCTTACTCGGGATTCGAATCCACAGACCTCTCGTATCGTATTCTGGACTTATAAAGTACACTGCGTCACCAGATTTTATTGGACGTAGCGGAATCCTTAACGTACGGAGATTTCCGTCAGTCAAACAAAAGAACTTATTTTAATTTCCTGATATTTCTGACATAACAAAACAAACGTGATCTGAGCCACACTGCACAGTACATCTACGTTTATAACAAATAATCCTACAACTAACTGTTGGACTTGATTAGCCAGTACAGTAATCAGTACCATGCTTCGCGTCTTCACCCAAGCAAGACCGAGCACTCCTACACGTACCCAGTCGGCTGACTCTACTGAGATGCGGGTTCCTGCAGTCGTTACTCAAACCTGACTTCAGATTCACGCCGAATGCCTCCACACGTCTTACCGGGTGCTTTCCTGTGACCTCCATCACTTGCCACAGTTTCCACTGTGAATAATGGTGACTCACTATTTCCAGGATGGACTTCTTGCCACATTTCTGGCAACAGTTCACTCACGTTTCATCCCTCACCTCCTTCTCTTTCCGTTTCTTTAATTACGACATGCAAACACATATCTTATGACAAGAGGACGGTGTTCCGCTGCCTTTTATCATCGGGGAAACTTTTATCACCCATTAGCTTGTCATGAATAAGGTTCAGGTTAGGTGCGGCTAGTCCACCCCACCTGGCCGTCTTTCAAACTCTCTCATAGCAGCGGTGCCAGGAAATTGTTGTTTCTGGTCCCTGAGTGACCTCAGGGAGTCTGGGACTACATTAACTATTTTCTCCTCCCACCCACTTTGGTGATAAAGAGGGGCGGATATTGTCTTTATACGCGGAATTTTGCATACTGCAGGGATTTTGTGGAACAGTGGCGTGACCCAATTGAGGTTCGGGACAGTTATGGATGCTTCGCTTAAAAAAAGAGCCGATGACAAGTGTTTCTTTCTACCTTAACAGTTAAATGGTTCTGGACAGTAAAAATAATTAAACTACTTATACAAATGTGGTATAATATTTTTTCTACGTCGTACCGCGATGCACACAAATAATCAAGTGGAGAGATTTGGGCGTCTCTTAACATCGAGATGTTGAGAGCCGATGAGGTTGAAGTGGGATTGGGTATGGAGCAGCGCCGGAATGCAAGGGTGGGGCAAACGGGAGATCCCGAGATAACCTGCCGACCAGCGGCATTGTCCGACACTATTACCACATGCGAAAATTCGGGGTTAACCCCGCCGGGAGAACAACCCGGTTTTCTTAGGTTAAAGGCGAGTAGTCTGACCACTACGCCACCACGGCCCCTCACAAATGCTTGAGACGAGACCTCTAGACCACGAAGTATTCCGAACCATTCGTCGGTGACCCGACGGTCGTAAACCATCACCGGAACGGCCTCCTCGCCAGACGAGCTGCCTCCAACTTGGCTGCATCTGATAACAGAGGGCCCGGCATTTCCTCGTTGCCCCGCCCCCAAGCCCACCCTCTAGGAGTCGTCAATCAGTTGTGATTGGGCACCGCAGCAGGACGGGACTGTTTTCGCGAAGACACGCGCCCCGCACAATTCGTGACGCAAGGTTAACAAAAACGTGAAGCTGTGGGCGTTTCTTAATTTTCTTCCGTCGGCAGGTGCCGGGGCTGGCAGGCGGATTCCCGCTATGTTTTACTGCCACTAGAAGTGCGAGCTGTGCACAGCCGCGCTGTACGAGCCGTGATCGCATCAGCCCATATTTCTCTGGGNTACTGCCACTAGAAGTGCGAGCTGTGCACAGCCGCGCTGTACGAGCCGTGATCGCATCAGCCCATATTTCTCTGGGGCTCGTGAAGTAGAGTTCTGCGGTCGCTTGGTCATTCTCCCCTGTACTCTACCAGAGTGGAACGTTACAAGGTGTTGTGAACTACGTGTTGAAATTCAATTCATGCCATATTTGTGCTAATATAAACAATAAATCCTTGCAGCAAAATGTTCGCAGAATGCATCTCGTATTTTTAAATTTAAATTGAATTTAGCAAAACCGCCCTAAGAGTCCACAACTTCACGTACCTCCGTGCACAAAAAGTTGCATATCACGAATGCAAACGGAATTGGCGCGATCGTCTACATGCGAGAATACGTTTCCGTCGTAACTAATAATTAGGGATACCCGATTTTCGCGAGAAAGATTTAATGAATAGATGTATTTCAAAACCCTTTATCTTAGATCCGCTTTCGTGACTGGATGATTTCTGCGTTAAGCGTCTTAGATGTCTGCCCACGAATCAGAGACTTACACTGACGTAGTTAACCAATTATGATGGGCCAGTCAAGTAAGAAAATGTCTTATCACAAAGACACGATGCCAATAAGCATACGAAAACTGCTGGTATTTGCGTAGGGTTTTGAAATCTATTATATGGGGAAATATTTCCGCGAAATTCGGGTGCGCCTACTTAATATGATTCCATTCGCCTTCTGATATTAAACTTGTTATGCTCACAGTTACGCTTAGCTGCGGACTCCTGGGGCTGTTTTGCTAACGTCCATATAAATTTTCAATTCTAAATGAATTTTCTGAACATTTTGTTACTAGGATTTATTATTTACATTAGGCCATAGATGCCGTGGTTTGTATTTCGATATGTAGTTCAAAACACCTTGTATAGCCTGCTCCCTGTTAATTTAGCATTATTTTTAATTATACCTTTAAAAAAACCGTTGCTCATAATCATTTTAATGGGAACATTGTCGAATATACTTAAGGTATAACTAGCAGCGAATTATAACAAGTGTGCCGTAACGTAATAGAATATACAGGATGTATCCGGGGAGATGTTAGAAACTTTCAGGGATGGTGGAGAACGGCAGCAGTATCGATTTGAGAAAAGGAACACCGGTCCGTAAATACCTCCGTCGAACGTTACAACCAAAAACACAGTCGGAGTGCCTATTACAGTGGAATACAACAAAGGTCTGGGCGTTGTGGAAGAATGTACTACGTTTAATGTCATAAGGTAAAGTACTAACATAACTTTGAAGACTCCAAGCCTGGATAAGCATTCTTCCCCGAGCCGGGAATCGAACTCGGTGCCTGGAGGGCGGCAGTTAGGCATGCTATGGTCCATTCACAGTTACTTCCAACTTTTCTGAAGCCCTGATAAATTTCTACTTCCAGGATATTCTTCCGCCTCATGCAAATATAGCTTAATAAAGTCTACAAAATTACAGACCGCATTCGTGCGCACTAGTGTAATAGCACTTTGCATAATAACTATTTATTACACGGCATTACTGACACACCTATTTTATCCCCGTTTTTATTAATATTAAGTTTAAATTAAATACAATAATTTACAGATAAAAAAGTTTAATTTGACCAAAAATAAGATACTTTTATGTTAACAGAGGTTTAACTTATGTTACGTGACATTCTAGGAACCAACCAAACACGTCGAACATGGGGTGGTTTTTCAAAGTTTTGGTTCAAAAAGTGTGTAGAAACCGCGAATAGCCTCTAACTAACCCCAATGCCATGAGTCGCGCAACATGTCCTGTAGGCGTGGTACTGCACAAGGGGTGGGCAAAGTACGCTCCACTTAATGCACGGTACATGACAATGCAGTGTTCCGACGTGGTGGGTCCTCAGGTATGAGTGTGGGTAGATTGCAGTATTGTGTTTACATGCCGACGAGTGCACTTGATCAGTATGAGTGTAATGGAGTATACTGCCGCGGAACGTGCGGATATGGTGTTTGTGTACGGACGAGCTAATTGAAACAGTAGGAAAGCATCACGATTGCATCGCAATTATTAAATTTGCCTAGAAAACGTTGACCAGTATAAAAAAAAATAAAAAAATAAAATAAAAATAAAAGCTTGGAGGCGTTAAGCGTTTGGTCTGCCTACATAACAAAGTGAATATTTGTTGTTTACTCTGTGTTCTAAGGTGACAGTACCATAGGAGCTACTTAGGCCGACTTCTGCAAACTACGAATAAGCTAGAGTTCTCTCAATTTATTTCTAACGAGCCCCCAAAATCTCGCTACGCCAGCGTGAACCCCTACAAAGTTCTGTGAGCCCTCCAACACGCGTGTTAGTAGCTAAGACGGTTGGGGAGTAGGATGAGTATGAGGGCAAGTTCTATACGTCTTATGTCAGGTTTATTATGTATAAAAGGGTGCGTATTCATTGCGGCTATAGCAGGGTTGTCTGATGCCATGGCCGCAATTGTAGCCATGGACACGCCCCGAAAGAGGAAGGGTCTAGATGGAAGAGCACAATAAACCAGCGCAAATCGGATATGGCACTGGGAAAATAGTGCGACAGTCACGGAGGATAAATGTACGTATTCCTTTAACTGGATTAGATAGAGTTTCCTCGCTATACCGTTGTGCAAGCCAGAGCAGCCGGACAGCGGAATGTGCTCGAGAAGGAGCCGGGATGCCTGTAGGGCCTGTGCGCATGCTCGCGGTGATGACAAGCAGAGTTCTCGGAAATACGGCGCATTGTCGCTGACAGTCCGCTCTAGAAGGCGCTCCACAGCGGCGTTGCAGCTCTCCACTTCTCTCGCGTGACCGCTTGCGAGCAGCCGTACGCGCCTTTTGTTTATACCAGTAGTCAGAGATTCAAGGTTGTCAACTGCTTACACCCCCAAACTGCTCCGTACTTTATATTAATATATCAAAGCTGCGAAAATTGTACAATGTAGACTTTCGCTACTTGCAAGAGGACATAATTAACACTTTTATGAGAAACATTTCATTATAGCCAAACAATATCCAATGTTTCAATAAATGGTTGCAATGGAAACAATGACTCGATCACTATATTTACACTGTTTTCATTTGTTATCGAAATAACTGTCTTTCGGCATTTATTGGCAATTTTTTAAAAATTAATTCAAGTTCGAACTAAAGGTGGGGCAGGGGTGGTGTAGTGGTCAGACTACTCGCCTCTCACCCAGGTGAACCGGGTTCGATTCCTGGTGGGAATTTTCGCATGAGGGAATCGTGCCGGACGATGCCGCCGGTCGGCGGGTTTTCTCGGGTATCCCCTGTTTCCCCCGCCCTTGCATTCCGGCGGTGCTCCATACTCACCTCATTTCACTCTCATCGGCTCTCAAGACCTTGATGTTAAGAGTCGTCCAAATCTCTCCACTCTCTCTCTCTCTCTCTAATGAAAGGTATATAAAATGCTGGCGCAACATTATGTTAGCCATCATGTGAAGTAGAGAGAGAGAGAGAGAGAGAGAGAGAGAAACGAACAACAACTATAGTCTTACTATAATGGACGTGACATTTGCAGGAGGGTGTTATGCCGTTCGCGATCCACTACTAAGTACATGTTTTCTGCAATCTCGTGCAGCGGTTGATGTTCTTCAGAGCTCTCCCTCCTGTACCTGAGCCGCTAGGGTATAACAGGAGAAACTATTCTGAGCTCTAATAGAGCGCACTTCGGCTTCAGGATTTCCAGCCATATGTTGTCACTACATACAGAATCACGTCAGGTATCATAACGTGGAAGTGCACTCGGCCAGGCTATTTGTACCAGTACATGTCTATGTTTGAGCTTGAACAGGGCTCATAATTGACAGTAGTTGAATGCTCTCAATAGAAAGAGTATACGCCCTTTCCAATCGCAGTGGGTGGAGGTTCTCCACCCGAGGATGGTTACACCTCACCTATCAACAGCAGTGCACGGAGTTGAATTCGTTCATGCCACCTTGATGGGGCCGAGTGCTATCCCCACTCTACAAAACCAGCTTTGTAAACGAGTCCTCTTACTAGGCGGACCAGACCGTCGACCTTTCGTTAGTGTGCATCAACCCTTCTAAACTCGATCTGGGACGGGTCAGCATGCTTGCGTTCCACGGCAACTGCTACTAACTTTTTCCGGCACGCCAGACCCAGCCCTCCAGGCAAACACCCACCTCCAGATCTCCTTCTAAGCANTCAAAATAAAAATGTTAACTACCGATGTATTCTCATGATGTTAAGGAAAATGCATTTAACCATAATTAGCTGCCGACATTGGTTTTGTTAACCTACGTCATTCTACATGTATGTTACAGGCTGGGATATATTTCAGAGAAACTTCTGCAGCATGGTTAATTAAAAATAAACTAACTATAAATAATTTCGTCATCATTAACATCACCATGTAAGGCATGTGGTCTGCTCCGCCTCAATTAGAGTTATTTGTAACATTTTATAGTAACAATCAAGTTATTTGGAACTGTTCTATTAGTTTCTTGGTCTATCAACATTTCGGTGGCTTCCTGTTGGTCTATATTTTTTTACTACGTGTGGTGTGGTATGCGTGTTGATTCCTCTCTGATTACATATTCCCACCATGCACGTGTATGATATCATGTTATTTCTAGGAGTCTGGGATAATTAACTCCTCCCTGATGTCTTAGTTTCGTTTACGATCTAGCAGACTATCCTGCAACCGGCACTCAGATTTTCATCTTCATTACATTCAATTATTTTTCACTGATACTAAGTTAANAGCAGACTATCCTGCAACCGGCACTCAGATTTTCATCTTCATTACATTCAATTATTTTTCACTGATACTAAGTTAAGCTTCCGAACTTGTGATACATACATAAATATAGACATATTTCACTGTAAAACTTCAGTACGGTTTCAGTTCTTTTCGTACTTGAATTTCTTTTGGCTGTTTCTTAGATGCTGAAATATTGGAAGTTTCACGCCCACATCGTTTGTATTTTTATATTTGAGTTAGCTCAATTCATTGGCTTTTTCTGTTGACTGGTCTACGAAAATTAATTTGGTTCTTAAAAAGTTATTTTGACTAACTCGTAAAAACTAATTTGCTTATTCTGTTGGTTGGTCTCCATTGTACTTCAAAAATTATTTTGAAAAAACTCGACATTAACACTTATGTCGTGGGACTACGTGAATCACCTCGTCCGTTAAACCAAGTTACATTACGAAACTTGTGATAATTTTGCTTACATTATTATAGTGATTCTTCAACATTTTCATTTTTAGTTTTTAACGGTCGACTTCTTCAAAACATCAATAATACTGTTATATAACAGCTAACAGAACCCATCTAATAAAAATATGAGTGGAAATGATTTAAGTTTTTTGTAAAGACATAGAGTTTGAGGAACATATGAAGCTATTTTTTTTAGTTATTCTTACATTTTGTAGATTTATAAGAATAGCTATTGTATTTCTAAAAAGAAACTTCCATTAATGCTGAAATTCGATGAACTGTTGGCAGCAGATATAGGCAAGCTTTCTACTATTCTCAGGTAAATCTCAACTGTGATTTTTCCCTTTACTAGGAGGTTCGCTTGTGAGCTGCAATAACAGTGCTACACAATTGCAAAGTTTACAGAATGAAATGGCGTGGCGTACCTATGATTTGGAAGTACCCATGCGCTGTTTGCCCGTACGAGACTCTGGAAGCTGGTCTTGTGATTGATTGGCTATTACATAATGCGAAAAATTCCCTATTGGCTGGGCTGCCAATGGCAAGTAAGTTATCAGGCGATTATTGGTGAATGGCGAGGCTTTCCAGCATGTTTCTGGCAAATGAAGACAGTAGTTTTGGCGCAACGGGACCTGGGACCGGAGCTCTAAGCTGTTCATACTCTGTCATTCCGGTTGCTGGGCGGCCATTTTCCCTTCCAAATTTCTCTTTTTTCCTCTAAAAAGCACCGATTCCCCCATCTGCAAAAACGATTGCCCGAAAGGCAATTTTCGATCCCCATCGGAAGGATTTGGGAGGATCGTTTTCCAGGGCAGAGCAGTGGTGGCCATATTGGTTTTATAGGCATAGAGTGCGCCAAATCGATACACGTGATCTGGAATTGGAGCCGGAGTGTCACATCACCCAACCGCCATGTTGGATGCCGGTGACCTTGACCTTTGACATTGACACCATGATCATGACCTTGCATGTCCTTAAACACAAAAATTCTTGAAATGGTTTTAAAATTTCCAAAAATGTATAAACAATGTAACAGATTTTTTTAAAATATTTTTTTTTATTAATAACAAATAAATTTTTTTTATAAAAAAATTAAGTTTCGAATGATTTGGTGGATAGGGGACGAGGGATCTGTAATCGACCTGCCGCCATGTTATAAAGTCACCCAAACGCTATTTTGTACCCAGATGACCTTGACCTTGGCCATATAACCTTGATCTTTGATGATCTTGAAAAACACTCGAGAAAAAATGTAAAAATTAATAAATTCATAGAAGTCAGCGAGCATATAACATAACTGGCTACTATCACTACATTTGACCCAGGTGACCTTGACCTTTGACTTTAACTGGTAAACTTTGACCTTGAAACCAAAAATTTATTAAAAATATCCTTCATTTCTTATAGAATTTATATTCAATTAATAGAAATATGATTAAATATTATTATTTTTAATTATTGTTTTGAATTGTTTTTAAAAGCTTACATTTCCGGAGGTATCCCACAGCAGCACGTCCAGCAGACGACTGATCCCCTTCCAATAAATCACATTGTATTAACATTCCCCTCTCCTAACCATTCGCCTTAGCTCATTCTGTCGAATGCACCCCACCTGTCTCATTGGTTTTCTCGTTTGTCATTTGTTTTGATTATTATAAACTAGGTGATGCTAGTGTNCCCCACCTGTCTCATTGGTTTTCTCGTTTGTCATTTGTTTTGATTATTATAAACTAGGTGATGCTAGTGTATTAATGATAAATTTAGTCCCCAGAGGTGCTGCCGATTGAGCCACCATGTTGGTTGTTGGCCTAGACCTTACCCCAATGACATTGAACTTGAAAAATCGAGAAAAATCACAGTACATACAATTGCCAATTACTAGCTGGTCACATCAAGGGACCATACCGACTAACACTAATTAACGACTGACTGCACACAAGACCGACTCCACCCAAGAATAATTTCACCCAAAACTAACTCCACCCAACCGACTCCGCCCAATATTAACTGCACCCAAGATTAACTACATCTTATACTAACTCCACCCAAGACTAACTCCACCCAAGATTAACTCCACACAAGACTAACTCTACCTAAGACTAACTCCACCCAAGACTGACTCCATCCAAAACTGGTTCCTGACGAGACTGTCAGCCCACGACTAACTCCTNTTACACCCTATACAGGCTGGTTGCCGGAACCACAGCCCAGCCCCAACCCGGCCCCAACAAGGGTGAACTACTAAGTACAAGTATAAATTCTCTGCGTGTGGCGGATAATCCTTCTTAAGAAACACTTTTTTCTTTCAGACGGCAAGCTTACGTTCTCTATTTCCGCCTTTTAAGTGTAACATTTTAAAAATGTGAAAAATTGTTAGAACTGGCGTTTTTATAATTTGCTCCTGATAACCAACTTACCAGCCGGCAGCAGAGCCAGTAGCGAATCTTTCACAGCATGCAGTAGTCAACCACACACAAGGCTCTAAACCAGAGCCTCATGCAGCCATTTGAGAATGGTAACGTCCACTTCAAAGGAACCGCCATACAATTACGTTTGTCTGTAGTTATTTGCTCTGTGGTCTTACTAAGTTTCTTCTTTCACTTTCACTATAGATAAAAATTGCCATTGGCCTGGATCTTAACACTGGTATACATGGTTCGATGAAGCGACACGGTGAAACTGATGGTAAGAATAAATCAAAATAAAAATGTTAACTACCGATGTATTCTCATGATGTTAAGGAAAATGCATTTAACCATAATTAGCTGCCGACATTGGTTTTGTTAACCTACGTCATTCTACATGTATGTTACAGGCTGGGATATATTTCAGAGAAACTTCTGCAGCATGGTTAATTAAAAATAAACTAACTATAAATAATTTCGTCATCATTAACATCACCATGTAAGGCATGTGGTCTGCTCCGCCTCAATTCGAGTTATTTGTAACATTTTATAGTAACAATCAAGTTATTTGGAACTGTTCTATTAGTTTCTTGGTCTATCAACATTTCGGTGGCTTCCTGTTGGTCTATATTTTTTTACTACGTGTGGTGTGGTATGCGTGTTGATTCCTCTCTGATTACATATTCCCACCATGCACGTGTATGATATCATGTTATTTCTAGGAGTCTGGGATAATTAACTCCTCCCTGATGTCTTAGTTTCGTTTACGATCTAGCAGACTATCCTGCAACCGGCACTCAGATTTTCATCTTCATTACATTCAATTATTTTTCACTGATACTAAGTTAAACTTCCGAACTTGTGATACATACATAAATATAGGCATATTTCACTGTAAAACTTCAGTACGGTTTCAGTTCTTTTCGTACTTGAATTTCTTTTGGCTGTTTCTTAGATGCTGAAATATTGGAAGTTTCACGCCCACATCGTTTGTATTTTTATATTTGAGTTAGCTCAATTCATTGGCTTTTTCTGTTGACTGGTCTTCGAAAATTAATTTGGTTCTTAAAAAGTTATTTTGACTAACTCGTAAAAACTAATTTGCTTATTCTGTTGGTTGGTCTCCATTGTACTTCAAAAATTATTTTGAAAAAACTCGACATTAACACTCATGTCGTGGGACTACGTGAATCACCTCGTCCGTTAAACCAAGTTACATTACGAAACTTGTGATAATTTTGCTTACATTATTATAGTGATTATTCAACATTTTCATTTTTAGTTTTTAACGGTCGACTTCTTCAAAACATCAATAATACTGTTATATAACAGCTAATAGAACCCATCTAATAAAAATATGAGTGGAAATGATTTAAGTTTTTTGTATAGACATAGAGTTTGAGGAACATATGAAGCTATTTTTTTTAGTTATTCTTATATTTTGTAGATTTATAAGAATAGCTATTGTATTTCTAAAAAGAAACTTCCATTAATGCTGAAATTCGATGAACTGTTGGCAACAGATCTAGGCAAGCTTTCTACTATTCTCAGGTAAATCTCAACTGTGATTTTTCCCTTTACTAGGAGGTTCGCTTGTGAGCTGCAATAACAGTGCTACACAATTGCAAAGTTTACAGAATGAAATGGCGTGGCGTACCTATGATTTGGAAGTACCCATGCGCTGTTTGCCCGTACGAGACTCTGGAAGCTGGTCTTGTGATTGATTGGCTATTACATAATGCGAAAAATTCCCTATTGGCTGGGCTGCCAATGGCTAGTAAGTTATCAGGCGATTATTGGTGAATGGCGAGGCTTTCCAGCATGTTTCTGGCAAATGAAGACAGTAGTTTTGGCGCAACGGGACCTGGGACCGGAGCTCTAAGCTGTTCATACTCTGTCATTCCGGTTGCTGGGCGGCCATTTTCCGTTCCAAATTTCTCTTTTTTCCTCTAAAAAGCACCGATTCCCCCAGCTGCAAAAACGATTGCCCGAAAGGCAATTTTCGATCCGCATCGGAAGGATTTGGGAGGATCGTTTTCCAGGGCAGAGCAGTGGTGGCCATATTGGTTTTATAGGCATAGAGTGCGCCAAATCGATACACGTGATCTGGAATTGGAGCCGGAGTGTCACATCACCCAACCGACATGTTGGATGCCGGTGACATTGACCTTTGACCTTGACACCATGACCATGACCTTGCATGTCCTTAAACACAAAAATTCGTGAAATGGTTTTAAAATTTCCAAAAATTTATAAACAATGTAACAGATTTTTTAAAAATATTTTTTTTATTAATAACAAATACATTTTTTTTATAAAAAAAATAAAGTTTCGAATGATTTGGTGGATAGGGGACGAGGGATCTGTAATCGACCTGCCGCCATGTTATAAAGTCACCCAAACGCTATTTTGTACCCAGATGACCTTGACCTTGGCCATATAACCTTGATCTTTGATGATCTTGAAAAACACTCGAGAAAAAATGTAAAAATTAATAAATTCATAGAAGTCAGCAAGCATATAACATAACTGGCTACTATCACTACATTTTACCCAGGTGACCTTGACCTTTGACTTTAACTGGTAAACTTTGACCTTGAAACCAAAAATTTATTAAAAAATCCTTCATTTCTTACAGAATTTATATTCAATTAATAGAAATATGATTAAATATTATTATTTTTAATTATTGTTTTGAATTGTTTTTAAAAGCTTACATTTCCGGAGGTATCCCACAGCAGCACGTCCAGCAGACGACTGACCCCCTTCCAATAAATCACATTGTATTAACATTCCCCTCTCCTAACCATTCGCCTTAGCTCATTCTGTCGAATGCACTCCACCTGCCATATTGGTTTTCTCGTTTGTCATTTGTTTTGATTATTATTAACTAGGTGATGCTAGTGTATTAATGATAAATTTAGTCGCCAGAGGTGCTGCCGATTGAGCCACCATGTTGGTTGTTGGCCTAGACCTTACCCCAATGACATTGAACTTTAAAAATCGAGAAAAATCACAGTACATACAATTGCCAATTACTAGCTGGTCACATCAAGGGACCATACCGACTAACACTAATTAACGACTGACTGCACACAAGACTGACTCCACCCAAGAATAATTTCACCCAAAACGAACTCCACCCAACCGACTCCGCCCAATATTAACTGCACCCAAGATTAACTACATCCTATACTAACTCCACACAAGACTAACTCCACCCAAGACTGACTCCATCCAAAACTGGTTCCTGACGAGACTGTCAGCCCACGACTAACTCCTGACGAGGCCAGTTCCTGCAAAACCAGCTAGAACAACCGAAAAAACCAACCTGTCATACCCACCACCTATACAATCACATTATGATGGAAAATCTCGAAAAAAAAGTATCTTAATAAGAGTCTCATATCTAACCTCTTCACAAAAAATTTTCAAAAAACATTTCTACCAGAGCCGTTCTTACCAAAGGGTCATACTATCTTACCAAGCCAACTTGCCAGACCAACTAACCAGGCCAACCAACTAGTTGTGAAACATTCCTAAAAAAATATTCCCCTTATTTCATTCGTTCGCCATATAGAACTCAGTCGATTTTAAACCACNCCACAATCAGCATAACATGCACCGCAATCAGCACCACGTGCGCCACTATTAGCACCACAATCAGCACCACATGCACCAAAATCAGCATCACGCACAACACAATCAACACCACATGCACTGCACTTAGCACTGCAATCAACACCACAATAAGCACCACACTAAGGGCCGCACTTAGCACCGCACACATCACAAATGACCCCTAATGGCCCATAATGACAACTAACGACCCGTAAATGACACATTAATGACCCCTAACGACCCCTAACGCGCAATGATAGCATATAATGACACCTAACGAAAACTATTGACCCATAATGATCCATAATGACATACTCGTAGGAAACTTGACCTTGAAATTTGAACTTGACACTGTGGTATCGATATTAAACCCAAAAAAAATACCAAAAAATACCAAAATATTATAAAAACCGGATGAAATTACTCTAAAAATATAAATTTTTAAATTAAAAGTAAGTCTGGGATGGAGTCGACATTGTGTGTAGTCAGTCGTTAATTAGTAGTGTTAGTCGGTAAGGTGCCTTGATGTGACCAGTTAGTAATTGGCAATTGTATGTACTGTGATTTTTCTCGATTTTTCAAGTTCAATGTCACTGGGGTAAGGTCTAGGCCAAAAAACAACATGGTGGGACAATCAGCAGCACCTCTGGTGACTAAATCAATCATTAATACACTAGCATTACCTAGTTCATGCGAATTAAATCAAATGACAAACGAGAAAACCAATATGGCCGGTGGAGTGCATTTGACTGAACGGGCTATGGTGGATGGGTAGGGGAGGGGAATGTTATTACAATGTGATTGATTGGAAGGGCGTCAGTCATCTGCTGGACGTGGTGCTGTGGGAGGCCTCCGGAAACGTAAACGTTTAAAAACAATTTAAAAANAGGGCGTCAGTCATCTGCTGGACGTGGTGCTGTGGGAGGCCTCCGGAAACGTAAACGTTTAAAAACAATTTAAAAAAATTAAAATAATAATTTTTAATAATATTTTTATTAATTTAATATAAGTTATATAAAAATTACGAATTTTATACATATTATTGGGTTCAAGGTCAAAGGTTACCGGGTTAAAGTCAAAGGTCAAGGTCACCTGGACATAATATGGTGATAGTAGTCAGTAATGTAACATTCTCGCTGACTTTTATGAATTTATTTATTTTTAGCATTTTTTCTCGAGTTTTTATTTTTATGGTTAGCTAAGGTAACAGNCGCTGACTTTTATGAATTTATTTATTTTTAGCATTTTTTCTCGAGTTTTTATTTTTATGGTTAGCTAAGGTAACAGATACAGGGTCAAGGTCAAGGTCACATGGGCACAACGTTGCGTTTAGGTGATGTCATAACATGGCGACTGGTAGGTTCCAATCCACTTGTTCCCTCTCAACCGAAACATTCTAAACTATAATTCTTATAAAAATTTTTTTATAATTTTTAATAAAATGATTACAATTTTTTTAATAATTTTTAACAATGTTTATAATTTTTTGTAATTTTGTAAACAATCTCACGAATTTTTGTGTTCAAGGTCATANTAATAATTTTTAACAATGTTTATAATTTTTTGTAATTTTGTAAACAATCTCACGAATTTTTGTGTTCAAGGTCATACAAGGTCTTTGTATGGTGCCAAGGTCAAAGTTCAAGGTAACCGACATCCAACATGGCGATCGGGTGACGTCACGACATGGCAGCCGGTCGACTCCGGCTCCGATTTCAGATCCCGTGTATTGTTTTGGCATATCCTATGTTTATAAAGCCAATGTGGCCGCCACTGCTCTGCCCTCGAAAACGATCCTATCAATTCCTTCCGAGAGATCGAAAATTGCCTTTTGGGGATCGGTGCTTTTTTGAGGGAAAAAGGAGAAATTTTTATGGATAAAGGGGAAATTTTGAGGGGAAAAGGGAAATTTTGAGCGATATTTAGTCGAGTTTGAAGGGGAAAAAGAAAATTTTCGAAGGGAAAATGGCCACCGGGCGACTGGAATGACAGATAATGAATAGCTCCGAGCTCCGGTCCCAGGTCCTGTAGCGCCAAAACGAAGATAAACATTCTACTGACGACGCGACGATTGGCCGCTAGAATCCGCCGTGTAGTAAACGGCTGTTTCACTTTTTTAAGTTGTATGTGACAGGGCACAGACTACAATTACTTAGTTTGAAAGAACTGTGTTACCTGAGTTCCAAATTTTTAAAAGTATTTTTATGACGACTGTGCCAGGTAAGCTCCGAAAACTTTATTTATAATATTGTGCACCCTTGAAGTTCGCAACCGCACAAAGCATTAAATATTTGTCGTAATTTTTTTAAAAATACTACCACAACTCATTTTGACGAAGGATATAAAAAATGTATCTTATATTACGCCCGTTTGCATGCCAAGCAGATTATACTGCGTTACCGTAGACATTTTTTACCATGCTATATAGTTTTTTTATTTTATACCCGGTAAATCCAATGTGTTACAAATTTCGTGTCCAAATATTGGCGAAGTTCTATAATTTTCTCCTTGTATTTCCAAAACGTCAAAAAGTACGTTAAAATAAAACAGTATTGGCGATTGAAACTTTTTATGTTTCATGCATACAGTAAATGTAAATGAAAGTCACTAAAGTGTAATGAAAGTTGAAACCGTTGGTATAATTACTGTCAAAGGATAGTTTAAAATTGTGGATTACTGGGCGCTATCTACGAATTCAGATTTCTGCGAGCCGGAAGTTCCTTTTCAGCGAATCTTGTAAGGGAAACAAGGGTGTCTACAGCTGGGCTGGAGAGTTTTCTGCCCTTTCCGTTGGGCGCTGTTAACCGTTAGTATACGACGGACTTCACGAAAGGCCCAGATCCTCAAGTGAGCAACGCACGACGCGAGCAGCACGTCAGCTAGTTCCCGAATGTCAGTCAGTGGATCAGTCGTGTAGGATTCAATGAGCTGGACGTTTATTNGAGCAGCACGTCAGCTAGTTCCCGAATGTCAGTCAGTGGATCAGTCGTGTAGGATTCAATGAGCTGGACGTTTATTTCGGGCCGCCGCGCCTTCGGGGCACGATTTAACGTCCGTCCGCTGAGTGTCCGGTCTAGGAGATGATAACCGTAATCATGACGTACCTGCTGCTCGCTTTTCTCGACGGCGGTATCATAACTGTTATTAGCGCTGGTCGGCTACGAGTGTTTTACTTCCACGGCACGGCGAAATAAGACGTCAGTGTGGTTCACCCTGCCAGTGGAATGGCCTCTGTCACTGGCCGGTTCCTGAGACGGCCGGCGTGTCGCGAAGGTTATGTGAAAAGCTACACGATCAGAGCGACCAGAGCGCGAACACGGCAGAGTAGATAAATACACAGAGGTGACGTGGGCGTACCCACACTCTGATGTGCGAAGCTTCGGGAACGAGCCTTATGTCCGACTAGCTACTTCACATTTTTCGAATTAAATCTTTGAAAAATCTCAACATGTAGGCCTATGATGTGTTTGGCTATTTCCTATGCGTGTCATGCATCACAAACATCTTAAATTTATGTTAACAGAAAAGTATCTTATCTTCAATTGAATTGAACCCTTACTTACACTTTATGTATAAATCATAATATTTCATTTGCAATTAATATAAATAAAAATAGTGGGTGGGGTGGAATACGTGTGTTGGTAATGTCTAGTAAGAAATCGTTCTANTTGCAATTAATATAAATAAAAATAGTGGGTGGGGTGGAATACGTGTGTTGGTAATGTCTAGTAAGAAATCGTTCTATTGTAAAATATTCTTAAACTGAGTGCGCAAGAATGGGGTGCTTTGTCCCTTTGGTGTAATTTTGGTTAAGCTTAATTTGCATGAGGCGGAGGCTTATCCTGAAGATAGAACTTTAGCAGGGCTTCAGAAAAGTTGGAAGTAACCGTGAATGAACTGTACAGCGTGCTGCTCAAAATACCCTATTGGCTGGGCTGACGGTTAATGAGTAGGTTACCAGGCGTTGTTGCTGGCCAGTGACGCCATTTTGCTGGCGTGTGCAGCTGGAGCTCAACGAATAAGCGGTTGTTTCGCTTCTACTTACATGCACTGAAGCCACGGTCGTTTGTGATGCTTAGAAGCGGCAATCGTCGTTATCGGGGATTCGAATTTCGCAGGCGTGCGCATTTGAACGTGCGGTAACATTATTTACTCCCGTATTCGGGAGTTCGTGGGTTCGATAAAACACTCTGTTAGAAAAAAAAAATTCTTTCATTTTGTGCACTACAGTCTCCGAAATCAAATAGACTAGATTAAAATTACCGTAGCACTCCCCTAACAACACAAAAACAAGAGCGCAAATAATAACCTAGCTGCAAATCGATGTGGTGCATATCTCTAACGCAAAGTAAATGAATACGCAGAGACGAAATGGCGTGGCGATTCCTCTGATGTGAGCGTATCCTTCCTCTGATTGGCTGCGCGAAGCTCTAGAAACGGGTCTTGTATCTGATTGACAACTGCGTACTACGAAAGGGTATGATCTCATTGGCTAGGCTGTGCTTACTGGCAAAAAGGTTACCAGGCGCTGATTAGCAAATGGCGTTCCAACATGTTGCTAGCTATTGACGCCATTTTGCTGGCCTGTGTGGCTGGAGTTCGCGGAACAAACGAACATTTAATCTCTATATTCTTATGCTGTAAATGTAATAAATTTCAAAGTAGTTTTTACCATCTGTCCAAATACATAAATTACGTGATAAACTCTGAATACATTATACGTATGCATGAATTTTTTACTGTCTTTTTGGCCATCATTCTGAATATCTGAAAATATAAAACTTTTCAGACACAAGAAAGTTAATTCACCGTATCCATTGTATGGGTATCTTAAAAACTAAAACTATTTAAAGTAGAGGGAGGAATTATGGGGACTTTAGCACATCGCGACCTGGGACCGCAGCGTCGGAGCCGCTCGTGCTCTGTCATTCTGGTCGACCGGCGGCCATATTGGTTCCATGTGACCTTAGCATTGACCTTTGGCCTTTAACCTTTGACCCCAAATATAAAAAAAAAAATTATAAAAATATATTTGAAAAGGTATTTCAAAATTATTAAAAATTTATTTTTAAAATACTCTTTTGAAAAAACTTAAATTCCCGGAAGTCCCCGCACCGTCCTCCTAACATACTCATTCCACCATCTTGGTAGGTGCAGTCTAGCCACTTGGCATGCATTACAGCCACCGTCCGCCATCGTGGTAAGTGTAGCCGTCTGCCATTTTGGTCGGTTCAACCCACCATCCTGATAGGCATCACAGCCACCGTCTGCCATCTTGGTTTTAATCGTTTGTCATCTGTTTTTACATTACTGGAATTTGTCTCTCACCTTCGTTCGACCACCGTCTTGTTTTTTTTTGTTTGTCATTTGTTTTACATTGCTGGTGATTTACCCAGAACCACGCTCAGCAGACGAATGACCCCATACACTGACCCCTCCCGATATATTTAATTGAATAATCGCCCCACCCCTGATTCTCATTGGCTAATTGCCCAACTCCTTCAAATTTATTTAATTGCTCTGCCAATGTTTCTCATTGGGTAATTACTCGGGTGATTTCAGAAACCTTCGTTCCTACCAATCGGCGGCCTACTTTTATCGCGACAGCGGACTATTTTTTCCCCTTAAAAACTCTTTATAAGACGCACCCCGAACCTCCTCGGGAAATCAGTCATTTTTCTCGCTCTTAGAAATGTACGCGTGTTGTCCGAGCGGCCTTATAACTCTTTCGGCAATTTTTAAGAATTTGAAAGTGTGTGCTCACTTAGTGCATTAGACAAACGGGAAGAGTTACCATAACTGTCGAAAGAATTTTTCCTGGTCTACACACCTTACGAAATTTCGACCGTATTCAAGTATTTGCCGGGCTACCTGCAGTAGGATAAAGACATATGGGACTGCCTCCCGTGCAAGGAGTGTTTCGAAAACTGCACTACCTCGGTNATGTACGCGTGTTGTCCGAGCGGCCTTATAACTCTTTCGGCAATTTTTAAGAATTTGAAAGTGTGTGCTCACTTAGAGCATTAGACAAACGGGAAGAGTTACCATAACTGTCGAAAGAATTTTTCCTGGTCTACACACCTTACGAAATTTCGACCGTATTCAAGTATTTGCCGGCCTACCTGCAGTAGGATAAAGACATATGGGACTGCCTCCCGTGCAAGGAGTGTTTCGAAAACTGCACTACCTCGGTNCCTACCTGCAGTAGGATAAAGACATATGGGACTGCCTCCCGTGCAAGGAGTGTTTCGAAAACTGCACTACCTCGGTCACCAACACGCCACATCACAGGGGTTGATGCAAGGCCCGCCGAGCATCCTCGTGACGTCTGTGCCCGTGGAAGACGACGTCCACTTGAAGACACCCTCCCTGTAAAAGACGGCTTTCCCGTGCAAGCTCGGTACCGGTGGAAGATGTTCCCCTTCCAGAAATTAAGTGGCAAGCAATACCTGGCGAGGAAATCAATCCATAACGCAGGTGCCCATTGTGTATGGACCTCGATAAAGTGCTAAATTACTTTGTAATTTTTTTTTGAATCTCTGAGTGTGCGTGGGAACTGAAATTTTTTTATATAATAAAAATCGTATGAATTGTTTTGCAAGATCCAAGGTTTTCGCTCGTTGGGCTCGTACACCATCAAGCAGACTGCCATCTCGTACAGTGAAGAAGACGAGAAAACCAAAGTTTTACTTTTTTACCGCCATGTCCATGGAAGCACCTCGACCGCACCACGCAACAGGCGTATCGCCTACAGACGTACGAAACGCACGGTCTAAGTTCGGACGAGGGAAATATTTCGTACGAGGAAATTCCGACAATGCTGGACTCTGCCATAATTCCGTATTACCCTGTGTGTGAGTTTGTAAGACGCCAAGAGTTGGCCATTCGTAATGCGTACCCCATCGGAACGAACATTGCAAATGGTGAAACTGTTTGCACGCAATTTGAAAATACCTCATTTCCGCGGAGTGTTTACGAGAGGCGTTTTGACTCCTAAACCCAAGAGACACGAATGTGCCATAATTAATCTGGACACGACAGCCGGTCCCGGTACTCACTGGGTGGCCTACGTAAACACGCAGACTATTATGATAGTTTTGGGAATTGGCGTCCTCCGCCCGAATTGCGCGAGTATTTGAAATATACCAAACTAACGTACAATTACGAGACGGATCACATGCTAACACGTGGAACTGTGGACACTTGTTTTCGTGATTTTTAAGCTATCAACATTTCCAGTGATAAACAAAAAAAAAATTAAAAAAATCTATATAATTCGCAGGGAATAAAAACCTTGTGTCAGCCGTCCTGATCTCATCAGTATATCGGTGTCTATCATTCTGAGTGGTCAAACGTATGAGCTGCGGGCCAGCTTTTACCTTCCCTTAGAAATGGAGGGGAAATGGTGTGGGACTAGTGGATTTTAAAACTTACAACTTCATATCCAACATCGAGGAAAATAAAAATGCCGTTTTCGGTATTTGGCTATGGGGGCAGCGAAGGAAGTTTTCATTCCACCGGAGCGTACGAGCTGAAGGATATGGAATACTTCATAAGGAAATCGCTACCGCACGACATTGCACTCGAACTGGATGGGAATCTGAATACCCTGAAGGCCAAAATGTTTTGCACCGCAGATGTAGATTCCACGGAACCGGGCACGATTGGGCCCATGCTGGGGTTCGAAGCCAGCGTGTACGAAGCAGGAAAAAACATGTATCGTCGAGTGCGGTCAACATCTTTCCTGATAACGTAATACGAATAAACTGTAATTGAGCAAGTTGCATTTACGTGAAAGGGAAACCAAGCAGCACTATTTACTAGTTCGCTCCCACCGTAGGTCCTGGATATAACATTTTAGAATTTCTAAAAACGCTCATTTACGTTCCGAACGTTGCAAAGAGTATCCACGCAGTAGCCGTTTCGATCGTGGACCCAAACGACGAACTGGTAAATTTCCGAAAAGAAGAAATCACTTTGCACCTGCACCTGAAACGATGGGACTAAATTTAACTAGGAAAACAAAATTCTATAAATGCGTGCGGTACATCGAACCCGAGATCAGTAAGCCACGAGGACTCGAAGTGCTAAAACCTGAAAATGCAGAGTTTCTCCACGTCCTCGGTTTAAAAGTAAATCGTCATGGTGGACAAAATCCTAGATGTGGACCAACGCCTAAAATTCGACGATAAATTCGATAAAATCTAAATGCACTGTTACGAGTCTTATCTTGTCAAGCCTTGCGCTCTCGGAAGGGAGGTTCGACCACATATACAGCGTCAAGATATTTACACCTTGCCTAGCCAGTCCTTTGTGCGCATAAGAGGCAGGCTAGCGAAGGCAGATGGGACCCACCCTAACACCACCAAGTTGGTTCCAAATGGGATTCTACACCTTTTTGAACGCGTTATGTACAGGATAAATGCCGTCGCGGTTAACCAGTTGCGAGAAGTGGGCATAACCTTGTCGATAAAATATTACCTATCCCTCATACCCAACCATCTTTCTGCAGCCAGGATGGCAGGCTAAGGAATCGAAGATGACTACTGTGTTCCCATTTACACCGAAGGCAGGTTTGAAGTATGTGTTCCGCTCTCCTTGCTACTGGAATTCGCCGAAGATTATATAAGAAAATAAAAATAGGAGCGAGACAGGAGCTGGTGATAACGCTGGCCACATCGCGTTTGGATGCTGTGTTGGGAGTTGGAGAAAACACGCAGCCCGTCTCTCTTACTTTGAACACCATAGAATGGTTAGCCCCTCACGTGACCCTGAGCACCCTTGAACGTGTCAAGTTGTTGAATTATGCCAAGAAAGAATAAGTGATCGAAATAGCATTCAGAAGTTGGAGCTTGGTCACCTGCCCATCCCTGTCCGCCACCACGCGAAATCACTGGGTCGTAAAAACGTCTTCCAGCACAGAAGAACCGCGCTACGTCATACTGGCGCATCAGACAAACAAAACACATAGTAACGGAGCCGAAAAATTCTACGTTCGACCACTGCAAAGTCAAAAACTTAAAGATACGAAGATAGGTGATGTCATTTCACAATGCGGAAAAAAAATTATGTAAATAAATCGAACCCGAAAATAAATTAGTCGTCCAGTCAAGCACGTGTCACCATGGGAGCAAGATGATGACTTTTCATCCGGAGAACCTATACGTCTTGTCATATACGGATTACTCTAATTCACCTATTTGTTCCGAGAGTCTGGATCACTACATACCTACGAAGAAAAATGTGGTGGATAGGACCACTGATCGCGAACATGCTCAACCGTTAACTTGCTGTACTCCTGGAAATTGCGTGGTTCATCACATTAAATGGGATATGACTCTTCCAGTAACCATAGACGAGGCTCTGGAATTTGCAGCAATTTCGAGTCAAGGCAAGGTCGACCCTCCTCCTACGACCATCAAAATTCACACCCTTGACTGCTCCACCCAGGTCTGCGTAAGTCGGCAAAATAATACCGGTGAGGCTTCGAGTCAAACGGCCCCAACTACACATAGAAGGCCGTGCCGCAGCCACCGTGTTGACACCACAATGCATACAAATTCTGGGGAACCTGCATAGAACTGCGAAGCGTGGCCATGCAAACGTCCACGTGTGACGTCACCTACTGCCGCCAACATGGGTTCGTCCACGACCGACTTTAACTTGGAAGGAGGTAATGACAACTGCCGTACAATTAGTTATACTCTTTAATTTTATATTTAAACGTCAGGAATCTTAAATTGTAATTTAAAAAAAATGAATGTCTTCTCTATACATCGGTAGAAGACATAAAATGGGTACTTGCGGAGGTCATTCGAATTGGGGTTACAAAGCGTATATGTTTCTGTGCCAGACTCTGTATATGTACGTGTAAGACTAATGTCAAAAATTTGCGGTACTGAGACACACTAAACCTGAATTAGTTGTTTCAATCAGTAGAATTATTTTACTGAATATACAGTTAATGAGCCGTTATCTACTGGTGAATCAGTGAAATGCACTGTGGTTTTACCACCAGGCCCTTGAAATTTATTAGGAAACCGTGGAAAACACTGTTTATTCAGTAAATACCAGCTACTAAAATGATCAGTCAAATTTTACTGGTTCTAGTATAGCAGATTCAACGGAGCTGCAGTCANATACCAGCTACTAAAATGATCAGTCAAATTTTACTGGTTCTAGTATAGCAGATTCAACGGAGCTGCAGTCAAATTAGCTGATTTAGAACAGTTCTAACTATTTCGAATTTAGAGTGATAGAACCGGGAAATCTCGCGGGTTGGTCCAACGGCAAGGTTGCACTTCAGATTTCTTTGAATCTCCAGCAGCTGCCGTCATTTGTCCATTGCCTGCTACTCCTATGATCAGCTGGTTTTCCTTCGTGGACTGAGCTGTGCTTGGATAGCTTGTTATGTTGCTGGATAATATTACACACTCAAGAAACTTCTAGGACATGCAAAGAATTAAACTTATTTCCAAATCACAAAATTAACAAGGAAGTGCCGGTTCTTGAAATGTGCCGTAGTATCACGTTAATTTCGAGAAGTACAACAATTTTCCATGGAGTCATGAACAAGGTGGGGACTCTCCAATTAGGATTTACTAAAAACGTGGCTGGTTATATCTTTATAAAATAATATCATTTAATTTTTCAGTATATTTGTTTAGCTCACCCCGTTCATATTCAAACATTTTTATATTGAAATAATGTTGTACAACCTTAATGTTAAATAAACCTATTTTATATAGTGTTCATTACATAACTCTTGTCAATAAATTGTTACGCCCCCATATACGCGTTAAGGATAAATATCAACAAAATATCAGAATCATAACACAGTGTAAACGGTATGCAAGTATAAGTTAGTTTCACGCTAGAAATTGGACCTCCGCTGACTCATTACGACCTGTTAGACTCAACACCAATAGGAATGATTCAGCTCTCTTGTAGCTTCATTCCGAGTGGCCGGGATACACAGGAAAGCAAGTCCTGTCTGTGGCAGCAACCAATGAACAAGTGACTGTTGCTCGTCTGTGAAGAGGACTGTGGTGTCTACAGTTACAGTCTTATAACACGCGAAATGGCGAGGTCTCAGTTTATTACGTAAAAAGAAACATCTCTTGCTGTCTAGTCACGATCCAAGCGAACCACACACACCCAGAAAGAACGGCGGCGATTGCAGTGAGACGAACCTGCCAGGGTCGACTCGTGTCTCTGCCGGCCTTGTGGAACAAGGTCATGTTCCAAGGTCCCCTGCGCGTGCTCACGAGAATGTGTCTTCCCCAGGCGTCCCTCTTCTTCCTAGGGCAGTCCCCCGCGAGACTGCTTCTTCGAGGTCAGTCTTGTATTGGCAGTGTAAAGTATACAGAGGCGAACAACCGCTTGTTCCGCGAACTAGAACCGCACATGCCAGATAAATCGCTTTGCTGGCCAACATAAAGTAGAAACGCCGCACGTTTTCCAATCAGACTGTCATACAGTTACAAAATATTTATTTTATTTAGTCCTTGTACTGTAATGAAAGTTCGAAGGGCTACTCTTAGCAGCCATTGTTCACTACAAGTTATCAGTGATTTCAGAATTTTTCTCCTCTGTGGGTTCTCTAATTTGTGGACGTTGCTGCACTAGTGGTATACGAATGGCTGATGTCAATGACATAAATATTCTATTTCTCTTCCCCCCTCTCTCTCTTTCTCGCCCTGTCTCTTTTTTCCACGTATACACCAGAAGCTACCACTTCGTTGATAGGAAAGGAAAAGGAGGGAAATGGTAAGTATAACTACGATATGTAACAGATATCTTAGGCTCGAGTTTATACAGGCTTGCACAGTTATTCAACCAGCGAAATTCTCCTATCCGTACCTATCGGCTAGGAGATATCACAGTTGTTCGTAGAACCTGTCCACTGCGAACTGGTTATTTGTTTCAAGAATGGGAGGCCATCATTTGACCTCCAATTGACTACGAGTTCATTATTGGCTTAGAGTCCCCAGAGAAGTTAGGAATAAGTGGCGGGCGAACTTGGAACTTAACATAAATGCAAGTTTAGGTTGTGCCAAAAAATCTGCCAAGTTGTTATGTGTATACTGATAACCGCAAATTCTGCTGACGGAAACCGCCGGATAACAATTTTATTACTTTATTTTCTATTTTTATAAAAATGTTTTCTTTATTTATTTCCTATTATAAAAAACTTTGCAACTTTCATTTTGTCTCGCATATATAGGCCCATTTGTCTTATAAATTCTTTCTTATTATGACATGGAAATTAGTCCATAGAAACGTTACTATGTGCATTAATTATTGCAAAGAGTCCAAAAAACTTCTTTTTTTTAAAGTTTTTTCAAGATTATTTATTATATATATATATATATATATATAAAGCTTGCTGGACTACCAGACAAAAGCTGTTTGTCAATGTGTAAGAAATGTATGTTTGTGGGGGAAATAACCATTGAAAATCGTTACGCTCGGTTTCTTAGAGGGGGAATAAATATAAAGTTAGGGGCGCCATAAAATACAACTTGGAATTCGCACATGGTACCGGAGATGTTATTTTGAAGCCCCTAAAAAAAGATGGAAAAACTGTATTTCGATACTGCTACCATGTCTTAAAACATACTATTTTAAAATATATCATCTGAATGCGTACGAAACGTGTTTAAGCAACAGCAACCAACTTGCCACCAGTAAAATAGGATAGCCGCTTAGAGCCATTTACCTGCGCGCAGTGCATAAAAAACATTAAGGAGCAAAAAAAAATTA
Organism: Clitarchus hookeri; assembly: GCA_002778355.1. Taxonomy (NCBI): domain Eukaryota; kingdom Metazoa; phylum Arthropoda; class Insecta; order Phasmatodea; family Phasmatidae; genus Clitarchus; species Clitarchus hookeri. The sequence goes on along the minus strand of NQII01000276.1, from coordinate 111,516 downwards.
CAATATCTTACTAACCAGTAAGAAAGCAATGGCTATACATGTGAGACAACACTTCACTGTACGCAGCAACTAAACACCCTGATTGAGGCAAAAGAAAAACTTTTTAAGGGGCTTCAAAAACAGCAACAATAGGTAGCAATTAAAATGAAAGACAAGTTCAACAATGGAGGAGATCGCACGTGAGGCTTCAATACAAGTCGCTGAACTGACTGTAAAAAATATCGCTAACAATTGATTGGACTCGCTTGTCATGCCATTGTTGATATATTGCGAGGCAGAGAAGATAAAAAAGAGAATATCAAAATACCTTTATCTAATAATACGATGTTATGCCATGTAGCCGCCATGATGGAAGACGCCAATCAAAGGCTGCTATAAAAAAACCAAAGTAAACATGCATTTTTGCTGCAAGTAGACGAGAGAGCCGACAAAGGTTGGGAAACTTAGTTAATCGGATATGAGCACATTGTTGTTACAACAAGATATTACCGATAAGACATGTCCTTCTTAGAACTGCACATCACTACGAGTGTTACTAGACGCGTATTTAAAAAACGCGATTTAACTGTGGTGACGGTTGGATACCAATAACCATTACATTGCAACTTGGAAGCGTAGGATTTCCTTTTAAATATTCGGTAGTTGAAGTAAGTGGTGTCGGAAGGTTACAGAAAGTTCTGACAACACGCTAATTAAGTAAATGTCATTCAGAATATTGGAACGATATAAAATGGTGGAAAAGAAGCAAAGGAAAAGATCATAAGTCGCTGACAAATCCCATTCGTAATTATGCCGCAAAAACTCAAACTGTCTCTACTGTTGTAGACTGGAATGAATACACTGAGGAAGAGCTAAACGATATTTGACCAAGGAAAGGAATGTTGATATAAGAAGTGAGTTTAAAATTCTAGGTGTAAGAAAGTGGACGTCCAAAAGAAAAAAAAACACGGATGAACACTTTGAATATAGCGCAAAAAATTTGANCTAGGTGTAAGAAAGTGGACGTCCAAAAGAAAAAAAAACACGGATGAACACTTTGAATATAGCGCAAAAAATTTGAGAGTGAGCAATTTTATTTTACGTTTGCCATATTTCTCGTATAAAATTTCTGTAGACTGATTAGTAGACACTATATGGCATTTTCAGTTGTCGCCAAAATAAGCGCGCCAGTACGGCGGAGTCACGAGATATACTGCCCAGAAATATCCACCAATGCCCGGGATTGCCGCCAGTCGCCGCGGGCCCCCACATGGGCTTCGCGAATGCGTGGTACCGACTCTAGCTCATGCTAGCTTCGTACTTCGTACACCCAATCGAACGACACCACATTTATTTCAATAGTCGTGTTTGTCACGAGGTTTCAGTGTCGGAATATACCACACTGCAAACGTCACATGATCGTTTCCATCCTAGCCACAGAGTACTTAATAATACAGAGGTGAAATAACCGCTTATTTCACGAACTTCAGCTACGGACGCCAGCAACTTGGCGCCAATGGCCAGCAACAAGCAACATGTCGGAACGCCGTTCACCAATCAGCGCCTGGTAACGAACTAGCCAGCAAGGAATAACCTTCCGCAGCACGCGGTAGCCAATCAGACACAAAGCCGGTTCCCAGACACTCATGCAGGCAATCAGATATCGAGGAAGCTCACATCAAAGGAACCGCCACGTCATTTGGTCTGTGTGTACTTTCTTACTCTTGTCTCCTAACACTTGGCACAAGGAGCGGATCTAAACTTTCTTGAGGAATGGGAAGACGGACGGGAAGGGGTTCATTTTCACATTGTGCAGGTGTTGTAGGTTTATACTTTCGATTCGTGGTGGGACGGAGGGATATTGTATCATTATGATTTTAGCAAACAGTGTTACATTAATAAAATAAAATAAGTATATTATTGAGTCGTCATATATTTTAATTTCAGTTTTTAAATCATTTAGAGCACAGTTTCACATCAATGTCATGGTTGGGAAGGAGGGGGGGCGGGTCACGTACCCTGTGGCCCTCCTTTTGGATCCTCCCATGCCTGTTGGGGCCACGGTGGCTGAGCGGTTAGCTTGCTCGCATCCCACCAAGGTGAACCTGGTCCAATCCCCGGCCGGGTCACTCCCGGATTTTCGCATGTGGAAATCGTGCTGGACGATGCAGCTGGCTAGCGGGCTTTCTCGGGGATCTCCAATTTCCCCCGCCATTTCATTCCGGCGCCACTCCAAACTCACCTCAATCACCCTCATCGGCTTTCAATACTTGCTGTTAAGAGCCGCCAAATTTTTCTCGCTCACTCACTCACTCCTCTGCCTGGTACCCCATGTGTCGGTAAGATTTTAAAGATGCACTCACGTCATAATGATAAGTCTATTCGCCTAAAATATTTGACTCTTCGCAAATAGAAATATTGCTTGTCCAAAAAGTATGTAGCGGTGGTTTTTGAACAACACCGAGAANTGTCGGTAAGATTTTAAAGATGCACTCACGTCATAATGATAAGTCTATTCGCCTAAAATATTTGACTCTTCGCAAATAGAAATATTGCTTGTCCAAAAAGTTTGTAGCGGTGGTTTTTGAACAACACCGAGAAACTCCTCAGAATATTTATTACATATAAAAAATTACACTAAAATATATATACACCTCCCCCATAAAGTGATTATTAACGAAGTTATGCGCCTCCAAAAATCGAATTTTTTAATACCTTTCGTTAAAATTAAAAATTCTTGTGATTAAGCAACAAATCGGCGAATGTTGTTTTGTAGAACGGAGATCTTACACCACTGAAAACGCGGTTGGCAATATCGTCCTCCTTCATGGTATCAATAGGGATTGTAATTTTTGAATGAAACTTTTTTACTCTTAAGGTGTGCGTGATTTTTAAGACATCTTACAAAACAGCACGTCTTAATTTACAAATTTTTTTTNCTTTTTTACTCTTAAGGTGTGCGTGATTTTTAAGACATCTTACAAAACAGCACGTCTTAATTTACAAATTTTTTTTGTAGGAACACGTTTAGGTGAAGAGTTTTCGATAAATCCATGCGGTACTTTAAACACAGAATGTATGTNATTTTTTTTGTAGGAACACGTTTAGGTGAAGAGTTTTCGATAAATCCATGCGGTACTTTAAACACAGAATGTATGTTGCGTGATGCGTATGTAAGCAACACACAGTGCACGGGAAAGCAATTTAAAATATGATTTTGTGTAGGAGCATATTTCCCTTAAGGGGCCCGCCTGCCTGCATCGTGTTTTCTCCTTTTTTGGCCGAGAAGCGCCGGAGCTATAAGGGTTACACTGGCACGCGCTACTAGAGCGCCATCGCCGCTACGTGCAGGGTTCTGAACTGGCGTTCAGTGTTCTCGTAGTGATGCGTGTACCTATAGGACTTTCAGCAGTGACCCTATAATTTGATTGATGAAAAGTCTGTAGCAAAGTTCAATACAGGCTCCTATCGTAGTTTGACACGTGTCCGGCTAGTATGTTTTAAGATGCAGCAATCTGGAAAAGGCGTTTCTAACTACATATATTGGAGTGCTGAAAAATAATATTTACAGCATGCGTGATACTTTAATGTAGAATTCCTATATTGACTGAGCTATGATGTCTTTCCGTAGGTAAACCTACTGAGCGCACGTTTAACAGTTCCGTCTAAACAAAACCGGATTTGGAACACATTGCAAGCAGTTCAAACGCCAGGCAGGTGGAGCTCTTAAAAATCACTAGGGGAAAATTGTATTCTTATATATTTTCATCTTATATTTTTGTGAGGACTGATCTGCCGAAGTTTGTCGGTGTTGTGTAACCCGTTCAGACCCAGTGTATACAATTGTGTACATTACGCACGTGTAGGTAATTTGTGGNTTTGTCGGTGTTGTGTAACCCGTTCAGACCCAGTGTATACAATTGTGTACATTACGCACGTGTAGGTAATTTGTGGGCTATACTGCACACTGCGAAGCTCCACGACCAATGATATTACCTGTGAGTAAATGTTTCGCAAATCCGTCTTACTGGTCTAGGACATAATTGGTTCATACAGAGCCAAACATTATAGCCTAAAGCTCATTGGCTGTCACACCGAAACAAGTTCTGTAACGGCCTGAGTATAGCACACATCATNAAACATTATAGCCTAAAGCTCATTGGCTGTCACACCGAAACAAGTTCTGTAACGGCCTGAGTATAGCACACATCATAAAACATTTGGTTTGCAACATCAGAAACCTTAAATTCAAGTGGGTTTGAAATGGCCAAGAAGCCCCTGTACAGTTACTCGTGCACCTGTACTGCGGTCTCGGCGGCACGATCGCCTGACCAGGTGTGCGAGAAGGACGAACCGGAGCGGGGGAATCCGCTGTGTGAACCGCGCCGCCGTTCATTTATTTCTCCGTACGAATTCGTTGGAAACCGGTTGGGCTGGATGCCGCCGCGAGGTGCAGTAGCAGTAGCAGCTGCGATGTCGGGTAAAGGTGCGCCGCTCNAAACCGGTTGGGCTGGATGCCGCCGCGAGGTGCAGTAGCAGTAGCAGCTGCGATGTCGGGTAAAGGTGCGCCGCTCTGGCGCAGTCCCGGGTTCACGCTACTTGAGGACAATGCCTACCGGCTGCCAGCTGCGAAATTTAGGTAGGGAATCTCATGTATGGACATTTCACCTGAGTGCGTTAATTTTAAACTTCAACGTTTCAAACAAAATGTATTCTTCACGAATGTTTTAGCAGAAGATCCCTATGAGCATATATGTTCGATATATATAGACAGTATGTATTTTTTTGTCAAATATAAATTTTAAAAATTCCGTGCAAAAAGGCTTACATGTTATGGAAACATCTCCGCCTATCTCTAAAATTAACGGAATGAGGAGAAATTTGCTTAACATGAGATTACCTATTTAAATTTCGCAGCTGCCAGCCGGTAGGCAGTGGCCTTAAGAACGCAGAGGTGAAACTACCGCTTATTCCACGAACTCCAGCTACACACGCCACCAAAATGGCACCACTAGCCAGCAACATGTCGGAACGACGTTCGCCAACCAGCGCTTCGTAACCGACTCGCGGGAACCTCTCGACTGGCAGGTTTGCTACCTTGCTTGTGATTGGCGAACGACGTCCCCACATGTTGCTGGCCAGTGACTCCAGTTTGCTATGATCAGATGAGTGTGGTCAAGCGCTGCAAGCTAAGCTGGCGCTTGCTCACTGCTGTACATTCTCGGTGCACGCAGCAGGGGCCAGTGACCTAGGGAAACGCCGACCACTGACAAGCGAGCAGCAAGAGGCCCATTACGCGCGTCCTGTGGCTTCGCCTGCCCAGCTGCGCCTTAGTGGTGGGAGTGTACACCAGAAAGCAACAGGGTACAGCACACGGCTAACGCCAGCTTACCTTGCAGAAGTTCACCACACGCCACTGGCTATGGCGTGTGCAGCTGGAGCTCGCGGTAAAAGCTGTTGTTTCACCTCTGTAACTATTCACAACCCATTCAGACCCAGTGTGCACAATTGTGTACATTACGAACGTGTAGGTGGACTAATTTTTGGCCTGCACTGTACAGTGCGTAGCTCAGAGACCAACGATCTCACCTGTGGGTAAATTATTAGCAAACCGTCTTACTGGTCTAGGTCATAATTGATTCGTGTAATTGTAGCCAAACATATAGCCANCACCACACGCCACTGGCTATGGCGTGTGCAGCTGGAGCTCGCGGTAAAAGCTGTTGTTTCACCTCTGTAACTATTCACAACCCATTCAGACCCAGTGTGCACAATTGTGTACATTACGAACGTGTAGGTGGACTAATTTTTGGCCTGCACTGTACAGTGCGTAGCTCAGAGACCAACGATCTCACCTGTGGGTAAATTATTAGCAAACCGTCTTACTGGTCTAGGTCATAATTGATTCGTGTAATTGTAGCCAAACATATAGCCAACAGCTCATTAGCTGTGACAACGAAACAAGTGTAGTGTCGACTTAAGTACACTACGCATCATACCATGTTTTGTTTGCAACGCCTGGAACCGTAAATTAAAGTGGGTCTGAAAGGGTTAAGTTATCTGAGCTAAGGATCCTGGGTGTGAATCCCGCGTGTAAATGGATATACTTTTTTTTTNGTCTGAAAGGGTTAAGTTATCTGAGCTAAGGATCCTGGGTGTGAATCCCGCGTGTAAATGGATATACTTTTTTTTTTGCTAAACGAAGGTTAACCTAATTTACACTGAGAAAAATGTTTTGTTTGAATCAAAGGATGTTGGTCNTTTTTTTTTTGCTAAACGAAGGTTAACCTAATTTACACTGAGAAAAATGTTTTGTTTGAATCAAAGGATGTTGGTCTGGGGCAACCAATTTAATAATTTGTATAGGAATAAAAAAAATACTTTGTTGTTGAAACCAAATTATTTTTTGTTCTTATCTAATTGCGCCAAACTAAGATTTGGTACGTACAACTAAAGATTTGTTTGGCTCTACGAACATAAACAGATTCGGATAATATAAAAAAAATTTAAGCCCAACCGAGGTTCGAACTTAAGTCACGTCGTTTGCTACACGCTAGCAAACCCTAGATTAGCTGACTACTGATGAAATTGGAATGTCTATAAACACATACATTTTAAATACTGTACAGCGTGCGTGAATGAATATTTCAAGTTTTAAAGCTTTACTTTTTAGTTTCCCGTTAGACTTGATTTAATAGGGTGTTTATACCATTATTGAGAACTCATAAATGCACTAACCAACAATTATTCTCACAAAATGTACAAACAAACATTCGAGATGTATTTCCGGACGAAGACAATCGAATGAGCGGCAAAACAAATAGATANCACAAAATGTACAAACAAACATTCGAGATGTATTTCCGGACGAAGACAATCGAATGAGCGGCAAAACAAATAGATAGAGTTGATTTAACTAAATATTTTGTTGACAGTGTAATTACCTATGGCTAACGCTACCTGCTTTTCGCGAAAAGATTTCTGCACAGCGTGAATTTAAACTTCTTAGGTACAGATTTGCATATTTCCATTGGCTATTGGCTGAATGTCTGTATGATGAGAAGATACTTTCTACTCGAGTGGGCCAATCGGAATCAGGTTATCTGACATTGGACCTTCGTGATTGACTGGCAGACACCTAAGCCACACGTACGAGTTAAACTCATCCAACCGCGATATTGGTTCTAAACTAACGTATTTTGGAGTACAACTAGTCGTGGAATCTGTTCGCGAAAAACAGGTGGCCCGGCCCTATATTCTGTACCATATAAGAAAGCCACTTTTTGACAGCTCGGCGAAAGTAGCGCCACTGTTTACATCTGACTANCATTGGCTATTGGCTGAATGTCTGTATGATGAGAAGATACTTTCTACTCGAGTGGGCCAATCGGAATCAGGTTATCCGACATTGGACCTTCGTGATTGACTGGCAGACACCTAAGCCACACGTACGAGTTAACCTCATCCAACCGCGATATTGGTTCTAAACTAACGTATTTTGGAGTACAACTAGTCGTGGAATCTGTTCGCGAAAAACAGGTGGCCCGGCCCTATATTCTGTACCATATAAGAAAGCCACTTTTTGACATCTCGGCGAAAGTAGCGCCACTGTTTACATCTGACTACGTATCCTTCCGCCATCAGCTGGTCCGTCACGTCGGGGCTGTATTTTTTTATCAACACGCTGTCAGCTAATCCACTTCTCATTGTACTGTAATGCTAAACAAATTTTAAGATATTTTAAGACTGACATCTGTCTAAAAATATAAGTAGGTTATAAAAGTAAAAATATAAAATGTTGCAAATAATTACATATTTGATGACCCTTTTTTAATTTGTCCAAGATAGTTAATTTGGGTTTAAATTTGCGAGACGGTCTGTTGTATCTATTATTACACTTTGTACGTTGTAGTTAATATATTCGAGTTGGAAATATGTGACGTGCAATAACGTTAGAATTGCTTAAAAACTATTCACGCGTGTCTACTAAATCAAGGAGATGGGTTTCGAGAGAACAATATGACGTATAATTTACGTAGACGAACGATTACCGGCCGAATATAAATGACTTGTACTCCCAATCGTTGTACATGAGATATATGTTACTTTAAAAATTATGCAGAGCTCGTGGAAAAATATAACTATTGGCATATGTTTGTAAATTCGTTATATATCACGCAGGAAAGAGATTCATTTCTGGCAGGTAATAGCTCGCAGAATATCCGATAGATAGCGCGCAGCACGTCATGGCGAAGTTTTGAGTAACTCTTTTTATGGTCAAAAGATNTATTTTTTAAAGTTGATAATTATTATGTTACGGGCTGGAAATATATTTCAAATTCCTGTCGTTTCGTCAAATTATTAGAAAAAATAATTCAACAATATTATGCAATATTTCTGTATGCTTTTGGAATTAATATCATGGACGTGTTGAAAGCAAGGTTTGAGATGGATGATACGACGTGAAAAACTTTCTGAAGTTAGAACAACTTCAGAAAACTTTTCCACGTCGCATCATTCTATTGTACATTTCATTTTGATCACCTAAACATAACTATATTATCACGAAGTTTAGTTTTTAACACTAACAACCATTGTTTTGTAACCTTGTAAAATAAAATGTATTAATAAATGCAAGAACTCTTTCTTATCCGCGTATTTTCTGCTTTTCTGATGTGCATCGGCAGTGCACTCAGAATAGCCAACGTAATTTTAACTTTTGTTCGTTCGTGCATCAGCTGATACAGGCTTTTGTAAATGGCACTTTGTTTGTTTCGTATACATCAAATTGCCACTCACTGACTGTCAGAAAGTGGCCTTCTTATACGGTATGGACCATACCTGCAGGGTGCAGTGTAAGTGGTGTATACAAAATATGGAAACCACTNTCATTCAAGTGTGTAATTGTTCAATTAACAAAAAATAATTGTGTTACTTTTCAAGTTTTCTTTACTCAACAAAATATTTTGTTGGGGCAGCAAAATGTATTTTTGGCTCTATGAAAACAAGTGTTTTGTTGGCTGGAACGAAGCTTTGTATTAAATTATAATGCATCAACTTAAATAATGGAGAGTGGAGTGGAGTGGAAAGATTTAGACGGCTCTTAATATCGAGGTCTTGAGAGCCGATGAGGGTGAAGTGAGCATGGAGCAACACCGGAATGAATAGGCGGGGGGAAACGGGAAACCCTCGAGAAAACCCACCAACCCGCGGCATCGTCGAGCACGATTCTTACATGCGAAAATCCGGGAGATACGCTACACCGGGAATCGAACCAGGTTCGCCTATGTTGGAGACGTTTAGTCTAATCACTACACCACCGCGTCCCTCCCAACCAAATATAAAAGTGGGAAGTGAAATAACAATAATAAAATCACAAGACTANCCACTACACCACCGCGTCCCTCCCAACCAAATATAAAAGTGGGAAGTGAAATAACAATAATAAAATCACAAGACTACAAATACTCCAGTTAGTGTTAACAAATAGTTGTGTTTCTTTTCTTGACATATAAAAAGGGCCGATATGGATAATGTAGGGTGCGGCGGCTAAAGAGGAAACGTGTCACGTCTTCTTGCGGGAGACTGTGTCGGGACGAGATCCAATCAGATTCACTCAGCGCCTGCCGTCGCCGGCGCAAGACGCAGTCCGACGTCTGCTGTGTTCGTCCGTGTCCCCGCTGGCCAGGAATACACCTCCCCCCCCTTTTTTTTACAAAACTCTGATGCTACTTACGGCTGCCTCCGGCGTCNGTCCCCGCTGGCCAGGAATACACCTCCCCCCCCTTTTTTTTACAAAACTCTGATGCTACTTACGGCTGCCTCCGGCGTCGCTTCGTCTCCGGCAAAAAAAAAAAAAACATCGCGAATCACTAGCGCTGTGCGATGTTTCGATACCACGCTCCTTAGGTATTTTGACATTTTCTTAACACTTTCGCTAACAAAGCCAAAAGATATGGCTTAATTTTATCGTTTAAATGAGCTGTGTCTATTACCAAACACAAGTNATCGTTTAAATGAGCTGTGTCTATTACCAAACACAAGTCAAATATAAATTAACGGAAATAGAACTGCAAAAAGAAATAATTTTTGTGTTGGCCACTACTTTTGTTAAATTCTTTGTCTTTCGCAGACTACAAGAATACCACCAAGGTGAACCAGGTTCGGTTCCTGGCGGAATCACCTGGATTTATTTTATGTGTGTGGTAAACGGCTGGGTTTTCTCGGGGCACTCCCGTTTTTATCTTCCTTGCAATCCGCAGCTGCTCGATATTAGCCTTATTTCAACCTCACCGGCCCTAATCATACTATAGGCTCCTGGATTGTTTGGTGGTGGTTGCCTGTTGTGTACGGCGGATACCATACATTTGCGCACATGACTACACATTTGGGGCCGCGGTGGCTGAGCGGTTAGACTCCTCGCCTTCTACCAAGGCGAGCCGGGTTCAATCCCCTGCCGGTTCACTTCGGATTTTTGCAANGAGCGGTTAGACTCCTCGCCTTCTACCAAGGCGAGCCGGGTTCAATCCCCTGCCGGTTCACTTCGGATTTTTGCAAGTGGGAATCGTGCCTGATGATGCTGCTGGTCGCCGGATTTTCTCGGAAATCTCCCGTTTCCGCCGCCCTTTCACACTCACCTCACTTCACCCTCATCGGCTCTCAAGACCTCGATGTTAAGAGCCGCCTTAACATCTTACTCATGACTACACATTCTCTTAAGCTGTTAGCGATATGTTTAATATTATTTTGTTGCGAAGCTGGAGGTACTGGACTAAAGTTTAGTTGCTAAAGATAAAAACTGTTAGAAAAATATATTTGTAATATTTAGACATTTGATGAAAGCGATGCAGTCAGTTCATTATTTGTGACATACTGACGTTACCTAATGTTTGAAATGTGTTCACCATCTATTGTCGATAATTCTGAGGAGCGATTTACCACATCAATAACAATGCAGTTACCGTGTACCAAAGGGATATAAGAAAGGAGATTTAGCCCAGCGCTTCAAATCAGCACACAGCCCACGCATCCATTGTGCTAAGCGAAANAGGGATATAAGAAAGGAGATTTAGCCCAGCGCTTCAAATCAGCACACAGCCCACGCATCCATTGTGCTAAGCGAAATGTCTCACCTTTTAACACTAAGTGCGTTTGCTCAAGCGGCAGCAAACCTGACTTACTTTCTGGAAGACGCGTATGCACAGTTGACAGTAACGGGGATATTTACCCCATTCGGTTTTGCATCCGCATTCAAGAACAATAGGGGCCTTAACTTGCTTAAAAAAAGTCTTACAAAACAATTTTCCCCTTTCTACACACAGTGTACTAAGTTCTGCATTATATTCTCCGCGTGAAACATAGGCTGTTATTATTATTATTATTTTCGCCTTCTGTTGGTCAGGAATTTTTAGCTGAAATTTTAATTTTACAAAAAGCCATGAAAACTATGCAAAAAACAAAAAATTACAAGAAGCGTATTCTTTACGTCTGTAACAAGTACTTNACACAAAAAATTACAAGAAGCGTATTCTTTACGTCTGTAACAAGTACTTAAAGGAGACAGTGAATTTTTCCTTTATTTTACTGCTGCCTTTTTTTCAGATTGGTGAACCGATTTTTTTTTTGTTAACGGCCTCTTCCGAGATATTTAAAAATGACTTTTTCTTAGAATTTGGTAGTGAATAAACGATAACCTTAGGACCAACGAAAAACACAGTTCAAACAAGCAATTTTTTTTTTTTTTTTTTTTTCAGTGCATTATCAGCAGTGGTATTAAGTCACAAAATTTGGGTTCATACTTTATACAACGTAAATTCTCGATGAAAGTGATAATACAAATGTTTGCGTGAAATTCTAGAAGTTTCGATCTTTCACTTTCACAATTTGGCAACCCTGTAATTTACTGAAATTAGCGAGAACAACAAAAATACAGGTATAATACATGAACGAAACTCCAAGCCGGAACGCTTATTAAATAACACAGTGGTTAGTTAATACAGTTGCAGTTGATGCTGAAAGACAGCTGAAAAGCTACAAGGGTGATATAAGTTTAACAAACCTTCAAATCACTATTTACTGTCGCAAGATTTATTAGGTCCACTTTCTTAGGCTAGAAGTCCTTCACGAAGATTTCCTTCTTCTACATTTTTTTATAATCATGCGGTGTAGGCATTCGGCTAGAATTATAAAATTTTGTGACCTACTTGACAGTTATTTATCTCAAATCCTCTTCGAGAGATATTGCATTAATTTTTTCTGTTGGAACATAGAACAGTAGCTATATCATCTCACACCATTTTTGCACCTGCAAGCCTTTGCTTAAATAGTTTTAGTGCCATACCTTAGCACTAATAAAAGATTGAACAAACGGGACCTCATTGATTAATGTTGGTTCCCGAAACGCATTATTATGACTTCATTCATGAAATCTGATGAATTCAGCCACCTCCCTAGAAAATAAAAATTTGGAGTGCTTTTTACAAAAATATTTGTGGAAACTAGTCGCAAAAATTTTATCTTGTAACTCTACAGCTGAATTATTATTATTGTATTATTTTAGAAAACATACAAAATTGTTTATGGAGCTGAATGTTTATAATAAACTTGACATATATAACNTTTATGGAGCTGAATGTTTATAATAAACTTGACATATATAACACTTGCTTGTTGGAATTAAACATTTGTACTACACATTACACACCGATGTTTTGTGGAAATGGCTCCAATTTATTTTAGTGTACCAAAAATATATTTTGCAAACTAGTTTCGAAGGAATTTCCTGTTCAATGCAAAAAAAAAATACAGCGTAGACGCGTTTGTCCTCACTCCTATAGCGGCCACCTTCCATCACAATCAGAATGAACAAGTTGAGAATAAACTGCAGCGACGGCGACGAAAGGAGTAATCCACGCACACGTGCAAATTGGTTCTGCCAAAGCCTTGCTGGTAATTCTGTAAACGCGCGAAGTTGGATGTCGGGCAGATCATTAAGTACATAATTATACAAATCTACTCAAATATGCTTCCTTTTAACTCTGCTACCACTACCATTCCGGATATTTTCCCGGGTTCTTCAAAATGTACTTTATTACATTTGGTCCACTTTTAATTGAGAATTTATCGAACTAACTATTGGAAAACAGTAATTTTGATAGCGAATCAGGTGTAAAACAATTCCACACCTCAACGCTATGATAGAAAAAGTAATATTTAAATTAAATACCACTTAAACTTGTATTCAGTAGGGTAGGAAATAGTATGAATGTATAGAAACTTTATTTCAAAAATAATTCTGTTGTGTAACATGCAAAGCACACGGTTACTGTTCATAAGTTCAATGTCAAAGTTAATTTTTCTGGTGGTACAAATCACTCACCAAGCGTTGAATAAAATTTTTTCCCAGTAAAATTTACTTCGACCTTCCGTTATATTTTGCCTCTATGTTCTTATTTACCAATGAAATTTTATTAAGTTCAATATCAGCGACAGTCTAAGCCATGNTTCCTTTATATTTTGCCTCTATGTTCTTATTTACCAATGAAATTTTATTAAGTTCAATATCAGCGACAGTCTAAGCCATGAACGTAATTCAGCCACCCTATACTTGCTCTGGCACGCTGATTAGGACTAAGTAAGCACTCACGAACGAAGTGGCGTGCCGGCGGCTTTGACGTAAGCGTGGCCAATCGCTGATTGGCTCCGCGATGCTATGGAAACGTGTTTTGTCTGTTTCGCAATGTCTGGCCTGCTCAAGGTCGGGCGCGTCTCGCAAGCTCGTGCCTGCCCCACTGTTTGGTGGAGAACCTACGTCTCCCTGCCGTGGTTTCCTTACAGCACAGAGTAGATAGGTGTAGTCCATTCACGGTTACTGAAGCCGTGCTGAAGATCTACTTCCAGGATAATCCCCCGCCTCATGCAAGCAAAGCCTAACCAAGCCTAGGCTGAGCGGATAGACTGCCCGCTTCCCACAAAGGTGAATCAGGTTCAATACCCGGCCGGTTCTCTCCGGATTTTCGCAAGTGGGAATCGTGCTGGACGATGCCGATGTGCGTAAATGTGTGACGACGCATATGTATAATGGTGTTATGAACATCTAAAGACAGGACAAATTTCTTTTTTGAGCAGTGGATTTGTTACTAGGCATTACTAAGACACCTATTTTCTCACTTTTTTGTTCATATTAATTATAAAATAAATATTAAAATTTATTGAAAGATTATGTAAGAAAAATTCAATTTAGCCAAAAATTAAAGTAGTTTAATGTNAAAATAAATATTAAAATTTATTGAAAGATTATGTAAGAAAAATTCAATTTAGCCAAAAATTAAAGTAGTTTAATGTTAACACCAGTATAAACACCTGTGATACAGGAAGCATTTAGGAAACTACTGAGTGCGTCCTACATGGGGCGATTTTCCAAATGTTAATTAAAAAAGTGTGAAGTTAGCGCGAATGGGCTATACACAGAGGCGAAATGGCTTGGCGGTTCCTTTGATGTGAGCGTGCCCATTCTCCGTCTGGCTGCGCGAGNAAAATAAATATTAAAATTTATTGAAAGATTATGTAAGAAAAATTCAATTTAGCCAAAAATTAAAGTAGTTTAATGTAAACACCAGTATAAACACCTGCGATACAGGAATCATTTAGGAAACTACTGAGTGCGTCCTACATGGGGCGATTTTCCAAAAGTTTAATTAAAAAAGTGTGAAGTTAGCGCGAATAGGCTATACACAGAGGCGAAATGGCTTGGCGGTTCCTTTGATGTGAGCGTGCCCATTCTCCGTCTGGCTGCGCGAGGCTCTGGGAACGTGTTTTGTGTCTGACTGGCTACTGCGTGCTGTGAAAGGCGCCTATTGGCTGGGCTGCCGGCTGACAAGCAGATTACCTGGAAAGTGATCGTACATGCCGCTGACTAATCACTCCATTTTTCTGACTTATGCGGCTGAAATTCGACCTGTAGATAGCTGTTTCACCTCTGTATTGTTACCGATTCTGTGGTGCAGTTTTCGCGTGGTCAAATAACAGGGAGAATAGGGCTGGCATTTAACAAAAATAGCTGAGTAGTTCTAGAATACGTACAGAGATCTGGTGGAGACTAACGTAGTTGTAAAACATAACGAGAATGTTATTTTATTTTGTATTATTGGTACAGTTCATTCACGATTATTTTCGACATTTTTTAAGCCCGAATAACGATATACTTTCAGGCTATAACTCCGCCTCACTCGAACAACGCTTGACCTAGTCTAGAAAATCACACTAAAGGGACAACGCGCCACATTAGTGTGCCCTCAGTTTAATAATATTTTGCGTGAGAACTCACTATTAGAAATTTCTGTAGATTTACGGAAACTTTTATGGAGATGTAGAGTTAATTTACTGAAAGGCACTCCGTAATGACGAATAACGGAAATGAGCTACGTAAATATAAAATACGGAAGCTCTCCGTATTCTTATGGCTTCGATTTTGAGACACGAACAATGCCGATGATACCTGTATGAGGATAATTGTAAACAGAGGGTCGGGGGTTCGCGCCCCGGTTCCTCCGCGGTCGACTTTGAGTTCGCATGTCGCGCACATGTGTGCTGTGAATTTGCCATGAAGTCGGTCTACGACTTGAGCTTGTGACACAGCAAAATACACTCACACTGTCAAACGTCAAACGTCACACACGCTATGTCAAACGGCAAATGTATTGGTCATTGAAGTCAATAAAGGCAACTTTAAAAAAGTTGAATAATGTGTTGGATTGTCAGTTTCTTCTTCCGAGTTCAAATCCCGCCACCAGACAATGAAACACTTTCATAACGAAATAACAAATGAAGCATTATAAATTTCAGATTAAATAAAAGTGAAGTCCAATTTAACCAAAAGTAAGATACTTTTGTGCTAACAGAAGTATAAAACGCTTTTGATATACATAATGTATTTAGGAAAGAGCAAAACACGTCATGCATGGGGTGATTTCTCAAAGTTTTAAATTAAAAAGTTCTAGTAACCCGTAATAGACTACAGCCTACTCGCCCCCCTCCCCACTTTTTTATCCACTTTATGTCGGTAGGGCAATCGGGGAGGTTTNCAATAGACTACAGCCTACTCGCCCCCCTCCCCACTTTTTTATCCACTTTATGTCGGTAGGGCAATCGGGGAGGTTTATACGTTAAACCTATCTAATATATCAATATGCATCGTGTTAAACTACAGACTTGCAGTGGTGGAGGGGTTATTACTAAACAGCAGTTATTTAATCGGTTTGCCACTCATTAGACAAGAGTTTTCAAGCAACAGGAGTTCATAGACGGAGACCACTGATTAGAAATCAAGGGCGACGGCCTGCCGGCCTCGAACTACACACGCGAGCCGTCGCGTCCCGGGGATTGTACCGTATGCGTTTAGTGATATTAACGTCAGTTAAATAGCCTCGTGTGTCTCCGTCGGATGCGGCACATTTCTCTGGTGAGGGATTGGTCTGGGGGATGTCATCGCCGCGCGGCGAGGCAGTTTTGTTTACGACCGGCGGCGGTGGCCCAGCTGGTGACTCGTCTTCGGCCGTCGCAAGACAAAAACAGAGCGCTGTTTTGTCTTCTTTTAACTGCGGCGTTAATTGATCAGGGTGACTGTCGCTCGCTCTACTTTCACNCTCTTTTTCTTGAAGGTTTCTTATGGGCTTGAATGCATCAAGGGCGTGGTTTACCAAATTTGATTCAATTGAAAAAGAAAGTCAAATGTACATGTGTTTGAAGTCTACCTTGTCCTCATATGAATCCGCGAACATTTCGGGTCTCTATGACCATTTCGTATTCAGAAATTTTTTTAGGTTGCAAGTTATTAGAAAAATGACAAGGCAAAGTCAAAATTGTACTGTTTTTGTAATCTGAAAATAAAATAAACCAATATATGTGCATAAAATGTCACAAGGGAAACTATAGGGTCTTGTCCTTATTCATTTTAAAATATTCTTAGCGAAAGTTATTTCGCAAATATTCAAAGGCATACAATAATAATAATATGCAAGCATTGCCTTATTATCAGAAATTGTAAAACAATTTCTTTGTACTATTTTATAGACGTCTCGAATTAGCTCTTGAGATCTTCTTTCGATGTGAATTACAACATTTATGTACGTAATTTTCTTTTTACTATCTGTCCATTTCTAAAACTATAAAATTTTGATTTTGATGTGTATTTATGCGATAACTAGGCGCTGAAAATTTTTTTCTGGAGAAAAAGCAATTAATGATAATGCCAAAAAGTTGAACAGAATGTGGTACAAAGATAAAATATAATTTTTTTCCCGTGGACGACGCTTAAAATAGAGTATTTAAAATCAGTGTTTGCGCATATACCCATATCTCAGTCAATAAATGGTCTGAGAATACGAATTTTTTCCCCAGGAAAGATAAAAAACTATTATCTACAGCAGCCACTAATTATTTATTTTGTCTTAGTAGTAAGTAGGCCTATATACAAAGAGAAATAAATAGTTAAATGTTTAGAAACATAAATTCTGCAACTCTCTTGCGCAGTTTTCTTAAGGGGAAGGAAAAAAGTGCAACTTGCCATCTGTAGTTTAATCCACTGATTTTCATAGCGTGTAATAATATCCAAACGTTACATATATAATTTGCGAGAAATCCAGTTACCCAGGAATTCTTAGCACAGCCTTTGTAGGGCCCGTAGCAAAGCAATGTAGTGGCGAGGCGTGACCTTTACGCGTTCAAAATTGGATACTNGCACAGCCTTTGTAGGGCCCGTAGCAAAGCAATGTAGTGGCGAGGCGTGACCTTTACGCGTTCAAAATTGGATACTAGGGATTCGCCTTAAAAGTAAATTATGCACAATAGTCGCACTTATATGTTTCTAATTTTTGCCACAAGTAAATTTTTATGGAACTAATAAGGTTCGGAATTTTTCGCTTGACAAGACATAAAAATAATCTCGATCGCCCTACACTTTAAGTTATTCACTGCATTTACTATCCTCTAAGCANCGCTTGACAAGACATAAAAATAATCTCGATCGCCCTACACTTTAAGTTATTCACTGCATTTACTATCCTCTAAGCACTGATGAAAGATGAAGAAGATTATCTTATTTTTTATCTTCCACCAGTGTTCCGAGAATAATAAAGTCACTGAATATCTAATGTTGTGAGAAGGTGTTCAAATTTATTATTTATATCTCGCAGAAGCAAAAATTTCGATAAATCCTCTAATAAACAACATATGAAAAAAATTGGGCTCATACACTACTTTCGTGCACCATTCCCCTCATGGACTCCACCTGGCTGGCGCATGAAGAGCGTTACGGATGTTTAGTAGAAAACACGTCGTTCAAAAACGTTTTGATATTCTGTATACATGTCTACTCACGAAAAGTATTTAAGAAATGTTTCATGCCCAAAGACAAACTTAAAGTTTCCATTTCAGCTCGAAGGACAATTTTTTCTTTGNAGTATTTAAGAAATGTTTCATGCCCAAAGACAAACTTAAAGTTTTCATTTCAGCTCGAAGGACAATTTTTTCTTTGGCTTTAAAATGGCTAAAACATGTGTTTTAGAGTAAATTTTAACTACTAAATTTTTTATGCAGAAACTTCAAAGTTTTTTTACACATGGGTAATGCTTTAATATTTGTGAACGCACCATAACAATACTGGACGACCTCTTTAAGAGGCTGTGTCACCTCTTATACTGAAATGATTCGTTTAACTGTTATAACAGAAGGGTCAGGGTCATTACTGAAAACGTTTCATAATAGAAGTATTACATTCCATGGTTCTGTGTAAATTTTGGTATCTGAGTGTCCACTGAATGTCATAAAAGTATGAAAATGAATTAAGTTATAAAATTTGTATTAAGTTAATTGTTGCAAACATATGCATTAGTAATTCAAATATTATGTCCGTAAAGATGGGTAAGGTGCCTAAATATCTATTGTCACATTTTTATATCAGGAAGAAATAAATAAAAAATTCAATATGGAGGGTCATGCGGGCTCTTGAAGTCATTTCCAGGCGAGTCGCTGACGCTAAGACTGCGCGCCAGTCGAGCAACTTGCACGTAGAGGCGACGAGGCAAGTGGCGAGTGAGCAAGAGTCGGCCTTACAGCTCACGTGTTTGGACGCCTCGAACACAGCATGGGAATCGTGCCGGACGATGCCGCTGGTCGCCGGGATTTCTCAGAGATCTGCNCCGTACTCGCCTCGCTTCACCCTCATCGGCTCTCAAGACCTCGATGTTAAGAGCCACCCAAATATTTTCACCCACTCACTCGAACTCAGCACAAAGTAACTGCTATGAATGTTATTTATATTTTAAAAGATTATGGAAACCGTTATAGAAATACCAAGGAACGGCGATCCTAAATAACGGTTTTACTAACTTTATGAGCAAACATTCGAGCAGAGTGACGTGCTACTTCTGCCGAGATATTTCTTAAGTCTTAAATTTAGACACACCGTGGCGACGCAGGCAAGTATGCTAGTTAAATGCATAAATATAGAAGAATACTTGCTCACAGAGTTGGCAGAACTCACTTTCTTGGGAATTCCCTACTTCAGATTACAATTTCGTTTAAAGAAAACTAGTAGACCGCGGTTACAGTATTAGGCATTAATTTACGTACACGCTTTTTCACACTCTAAAACTAAATCATTGAGATTATAACTGTTTAGATAAGCTAACAGCACGTGACTTATTCAAAAGTCATTTCAATCAATTTAACTGATGCATTAGTGAAAAAAATTCCAGTTTTCTGTCACTTATTGATTCAGCAACATTTTTCACTGATTTGCTGTTTTTCAGTGATTTGCTTACATTTTCCGGATACTATGAACATGTTTTCAAACCATATTTCATTAATCCACTAAAGAACAGTTCACGACTAGATATTGTATTTGACAGATATATTAGTAACAGTTTGAACCCGAGAAACAAGAGGAAGTGGCATAAGTATTAAACTCTCAGACTCAACCGCAATTCCAAAAAAAATTTCAGCAATCCTATGTGTCGAGGAAAACAAGATCCAATTGTTCCAGTTGCTAGCTAAGGAAATGGTGGGAGACGAGTATCCAGGAAAACACGTTGTGTGTACTTATGATGACCGAGTCCTCGGGTCAACATCTATGGATGTATCAAGCATTTCTCCCGCCTCACACAGCCTACTTCTCCATGTTAAGCATGCAGTAGAGAGTGGACATACTCGCATCTTAATACGGACTGTGGACTCAGATGTAGTGGTTATTTCAATATCACTGTTCCTGCAAATACAAGATATTGATGAACTATGGATTGAGTACGGTTGTGGGAAATACAGGAAATTCATTCCAATTCATGAGATCTGCGCCAAACTTTCCCCGGAAATTTGCAGAAATTTGTTGGCTTTTCATTCTGTAACTGGTTGCGACACAGTTTCCACATTTTGTGGCATTGGCAAGAAGACAGCTTGGAAGGTCTGGATGTCATTTCGTGAAATGTATTGTGTATGGCATCAGCTCTGTACAGGCACCTCTGATATTGNTGTATTGTGTATGGCATCAGCCCTGTACAGGCACCTCTGATATTGATGAAGAATGTCATGATCTGTTACAGCGATTTGTTATACTACTTTATGATCAAGCATCAGATCTTCAGAGCATCAATGACTGCAGACGAGTGTTATTTACAAGAAAGAATCGAGCCATCGAAAACATACCTCCTACAGCACATGCTTTGACACAACACATCAAACGAGCTACTCTCCAAGCAAGAATTTGGAACAACAGCCTCGTTGCACATTACACAATACCTTCGCCAACCAAGTGCGGATGGATAGTAACTTCAGGAGGATCATACCGACCTGTGTGGACAACACTTCCAGAAATTTCAAAACACTGTGAACAACTTACCTCCTGTACTGCCGCAAGCGAAATGTGTTAAAATGGGAAAACGATGTACGAAACTTTGTGTATGTGAAGGGCAGTGCTTCGACAGTGATCGGTAATCACAAGTGAATTTACATAAATCATTTGGATATTATTGCGTATGACAGCAAGCTATTATGTTATTTAGATATTATGGCTGACATTAGTGTATTTGACAATCTATAGGATACGATAAAATTTGGATATTATATTAAATTGGAATAATATTGTATTGTACATGCTTTTGTCTCTCATTCTTGTACCTATAAATGTTTGAAACTTGTCTTACAGTTATGCCTTAAGTGTGCCTCATGTCACTGATTTTAAAACGGAAATAAAAGTGTCATTACACAAAAAAAATTGAATTTATGATATAGTTAACAATATAGGTAACTCGAGTTATATACAGAAATGTAGAAGCGCGTCGCAAAACTTTGGCGGCCATATTGATTACGTCATCAACGCCGCTAGAGGGCCAGGAAAATTTGTTTTCCGGGGTTTTTTACACTCATCTATCCATGTACTATCTGAATCCAAAGTGGTGCATTATTTGCCAGATGTGAAGTTTTTTTCAGCTATCCCACCCCACTAGTGAAAACTCTCGCACTGGAATCACTAAAACACAATTAATTGCATATTTCGGACACTGATTAAAATGGTAGTTCTACTTCTTCATAGCAAATTACGCTGTTTATTTTGTGAGTAGTGGCTTGTAAACTGAATTTTTAATGAGTAGTATTTTAATGAAAGATTTCACTAATTAGTTTTCAATGTATTTGAAACCTACTTCTCTGGGGCATTCTTTAAACTGATATGGAGCAATTTTATATCGGAAAAATTTAAATATTCACGATGTCGCTAAAAGCAGACTGTTTTGTCGAAATTTTATGTTTTTATTGCTCTTATCTAGAAATTTTTAACTTTCAGAGAATGCTTCAAAGCGTGTAAGAAGTCTTTGTTCCTTGATTTTGTCGCAATGGTTGGTCGTATAGTAATGAATGGATGGCGCTCGCTTTCTTCAGCCTTACTTGTAACCGGCGATATGCTGGTTACAAGCTACAAGGCGCAGAATGAAGACCCGTTCCTCAAGATAACGATCGCTAGTTCCACCCTGGTTTGCGAGTGTCGTAAACCACAGACGTTTATCTCATCATATATTGTAATTTATGATCTTCTTGTCATCCTTTCGCGTTACGAGAATCCTAAAACCTAATCTTGAGACTCCAATAAAATATGGATTTAAGAAAAAAAAGTTATCTGAACTTAGTAAAGTAAAATGTGCCGGAAACACTATTTCACGAACTCTTAGCAAATCAAATGCTTCACAGTTACAAAAGTATTTCCTCATGTAACGATAAATAACTTTTTAATAAAAAGTTCTGCATTTTTTAAAAAACTTTTATGCAAGTGGACCCAAAGAAACGATGTAGGAAATGGACTCTTTTAACACTACGGTAAGCTATAAAGATGTTTATTATCTACCACCATGAGTGGGAGCGCAATAATATTATTTAGGATTTTGACAGGAACTACAGAATAAACGTTGCCCATTCACTCTACAAGATGCTAAATGCAAATAAATAAGATGGAACATACTTAAACATGTAGGGGCAGATGTGGGAACAAATCTTTATGTAAAACACATCTAGGGTTTTCTCTAACACTGTTTTTCAGCTTTTTCCCGCGTAGCAAAACACATCTGGGTTTTTCTTTAAATGGTGTTTCATAAACCCCATATGCATCTGCTACTGAAATAACTAGCAGAACATCGGCAGCAGAAGGAACATTGTTTATTGTTTGCATGCAAGCGATTCAGTATGAAATTTGAGTCCCAGAAATAAATAGCTATTTGGCCAATAAGTCTGTCAAAACTATGTTTCTTTCACTCTTTATTTTAACAAAACTATTTACATAAATATGTGATATGTATAGTTACAACACCTACTCTGTACAAGCTGTAAGGGCATTAACCACGAAAAAAATTGTTATTTTACATTTGTACCACATACTGTTCAACTTATAGACATTTTCTGTCACTACTTTCTACTCAAATTAAATTTTTTCATATCNAAAAAAAATTTCAGCAATCCTATGTGTCGAGGAAAACAAGATCCAATTGTTCCAGTTGCTAGCTAAGGAAATGGTGGGAGACGAGTATCCAGGAAAACACGTTGTGTGTACTTATGATGACCGAGTCCTCGGGTCAACATCTATGGATGTATCAAGCATTTCTCCCGCCTCACACAGCCTACTTCTCCATGTTAAGCATGCAGTAGAGAGTGGACATACTCGCATCTTAATACGGACTGTGGACTCAGATGTAGTGGTTATTTCAATATCACTGTTCCTGCAAATACAAGATATTGATGAACTATGGATTGAGTACGGTTGTGGGAAATACAGGAAATTCATTCCAATTCATGAGATCTGCGCCAAACTTTCCCCGGAAATTTGCAGAAATTTGTTGGCTTTTCATTCTGTAACTGGTTGCGACACAGTTTCCACATTTTGTGGCATTGGCAAGAAGACAGCTTGGAAGGTCTGGATGTCATTTCGTGAAATGTATTGTGTATGGCATCAGCCCTGTACAGGCACCTCTGATATTGATGAAGAATGTCATGATCTGTTACAGCGATTTGTTATACTACTTTATGATCAAGCATCAGATCTTCAGAGCATCAATGACTGCAGACGAGTGTTATTTACAAGAAAGAATCGAGCCATCGAAAACATACCTCCTACAGCACATGCTTTGACACAACACATCAAACGAGCTACTCTCCAAGCAAGAATTTGGAACAACAGCCTCGTTGCCCATTACACAATATCTTCGCCAACCAAGTGGGGATGGGTAGTAACTTCAGGAGGATCATACCGACCTGTGTGGACAACACTTCCAGAAATGTCAAAACACTGTGAACAACTTACCTCCTGTACTGCCGCAAGCGAAATGTGTTAAAATGGGAAAACGATGTACGAAACTTTGTGTATGTGAAGGGCAGTGCTTCGACAGTGATCGGTAATCACAAGTGAATTTACATAAATCATTTGGATATTATTGCATATGACAGCAAGCTATTATGTTATTTAGATATTATGGCTGACATTAGTGTATTTGACAATCTATAGGATACGATAAAATTTGGATATTATATTAAATTGGAATAATATTGTATTGTACATGCTTTTGTCTCTCATTCTTGTACCTATAAATGTTTGAAACTTGTCTTACAGTTATGCCTTAAGTGTGCCTCATGTCACTGATTTTAAAACGGAAATAAAAGTTTCATTACACAAAAAAAAAAAATTGAATTTATGATATAGGTAACAATATAGGTAACTCGAGTTATATACAGAAATGTAGAAGTGCGTCTCAAAACTTTGGCGGCCATATTGATTACGTCATCAACGCCGCTAGAGGGCCAGGAAAATTTGTTTTCCGGGGTTTTTTACACTCATCTATCCATGTACTATCTGAATCCAAAGTGGTGCATTATTTGCCAGATGTGAAGTTTTTTTCAGCTATCCCACCCCACTAGTGAAAACTCTCGCACTGGAATCACTAAAACACAATTAATTGCATATTTCGGACACTGATTAAAATGGTAGTTCTACTTCTTCATAGCAAATTACGCTGTTTATTTTGTGAGTAGTGGCTTGTAAAATGAATTTTTAATGAGTAGTATTTCAATGAAAGATTTCACTAATTAGTTTTCAATGTATTTCAAACCTACTTCTCTGTGGCATTCTTTAAACTGATATGGAGCAATTTTATATCGGAAAAATTTACATATTTACGATGTCGCTAACAGCAGACTGTTTTGTCGAAATTTTATGTTTTTATTGCTCTTATCTAGAAATTTTTAACTTTCAGAGAATGCTTCAAAGCGTGTAAGAAGTCTTTGTTCCTTGATTTTGTCGCAATGGTTGGTCGTATAGTAATGAATGGATGGAATTCGCTTTCTTCAGCCTTACTTGTAACCGGCGATATGCTGGTTACAAGCTACAAGGCGCAGAATGAAGACCCGTTCNCTCGCTTTCTTCAGCCTTACTTGTAACCGGCGATATGCTGGTTACAAGCTACAAGGCGCAGAATGAAGACCCGTTCCTCAAGATAACGATCGCTAGTTCCACCCTGGTTTGCGAGTGTCGTAAACCACAGACGTTTATCTCATCATATATTGTAATTTATGATCTTCTTGTCATCCTTTCACGTTACGAGAATCCTAAAACCCAATCTTGAGACTCCAATAAAATATGGATTTAAGAAAAAAAAGTTATCTGAACTTAGTAAAGTAAAATGTGCCGGAAACACTATTTCACGAANATAAAATATGGATTTAAGAAAAAAAAGTTATCTGAACTTAGTAAAGTAAAATGTGCCGGAAACACTATTTCACGAATTCTTAGCAAATCAAATGCTTCACAGTTACAGAAGTATTTCCTCATGTAACGATAAATAACTTTTTAATAAAAAGTTCTGCATTTTTTAAAAAACTTTTATGCAAGTGGACCCAAAGAAACGATGTAGGAAATGGACTCTTTTAACACTACGGTAAGCTATAAAGATGTTTATTATCTACCACCATGAGTGGGAGCGCAATAATATTATTTAGGATTTTGACAGGAACTACAGAATAAACGTTGCCCATTCACTCTACAAGATGCTAAATGCAAATAAATAAGATGGAACATACTTAAACATGTAGGGGCAGATGTGGGAACAAATCTTTATGTAAAACACATCTAGGGTTTTCTCTAACACTGTTTTTCAGCTTTTTCCCGCGTAGCAAAACACATCTGGGTTTTTCTTTAAATGGTGTTTCAGCCTTTTCCCGCGTAGCAATTGGCAAACCAGTTCGTCAGAGTGAACATCAGTTCACAATTAGTGGAATTAACTGCTAAGTTGTATAAACCCCATATGCATCTGCTACTGAAATAACTAGCAGAACATCGGCAGCAGAAGGAACATTGTTTATTGTTTGCATGCAAGCGATTAAGTATGAAATTTGAGTCCCAGAAATAAATAGCTATTTGGCCAATAAGTCTGTCAAAACTATGTTTCTTTCACTCTTTATTTTAACAAAACTATTTACATAAATATGTGATATGTATAGTTACAACACCTACTCTGTACAAGCTGTAATGGCATTAACCACGAAAAAAATTGTTATTTTATATTTGTACCACATACTGTTCAACTTATAGACATTTTCTGTCACTACTTTCTACTCAAATTAAATTTTTTCATATCNCATTTGTACCACATACTGTTCAACTTATAGACATTTTCTGTCACTACTTTCTACTCAAATTAAATTTTTTCATATCACGGGAATTTTGCAAAATTAAAAAGTCAAAGTCAAAGTTTTACTATTTTTATTATGTACAAATCAAATAAACCAAACTATTGCAGAACATTTAACAAGGGTACCTGAAAGGTCTTGTATTAATACATTTTGAGGTATGCTTAGCCAAAGTTATTTTTAAAATATTCAGGGCTGCCACAAATAAAAAAGATATGCAAGAATATCCATATTTGCAGCATTTTTTTATAATTTCAAAAGCATTTCCTTGTGCGATTTTACAGACGTCTTCAAGTAGATCTTGGCATCTTCTTTCAGTGTGAATTATTTCATTTTATTAGTAAGTTAGTTTTCACTATTTGTACATTATGTGCAAAATAGTAAACATGTGATTTTGACATGCATTTATGCGAAATCCAGTCGCTCACGCCAGCAAAATGGCGTCATTGACCAGCTACGTGTCGGAATGCCGCACCTTCGCCCAATCGACGCCTGATAACATAATCTCAGCCATAAGAACGCAGTAGGCAACCAGACACAATGCCTTTCCCCATAAACTATGTGCTAATTTGGTTTTATATTTGTCCGCAGAGTAAGCGGCTGTTTCACCTATGTATTCTTAACAGTTTGAGTGCGGTACATATTTGCAGACACTCAAGACAACCAAGAAGATAGGAACTTAAATCCACCGTAGCACGAACATCACTTCTGTTGTTCTCTGTATTCACTTGGCATAGTCATAGTGGTCCACAATACACCGTACGCCACACGGTACTGTGAAACGTTCATTACTGGCCGACTTGCCATGGCGACTACTCATTCGAGTAACTTACGTACATTTTACGTGATGCCGACGTGTTATTATCTGCAGTGACCACCATGAAAACTTCTCACCAGGAAATATTACGTCACCAACATATTTTAAGAATTCGGCCGTCGTTATATTACGGTTATAATTCTGTTGAATTTAGACTATGTAATATTACATCACCAGCACTTAAAGCGCTCTTCGCTGTAAACTGAGTACTTTTAAAAGCTCTGCTTAAGATCTACTTGTATGTACAATGTGTATCCTTCCACCATTTGTAAAACTAACATCGCTATGTGCCACGTTACTTTATTCATACGTCGGTCAAGTTAAACTATGAAATTATTAGAAAAGTATGGATTTTACATATTTGTTTATTCTCACGCTTCCATGTATTAGAAAAACAGAAGGAAAAATAAATCATCCCAGTATTCACAAATTTTTACCTTACATCTTAAATTCATCTCAACGTTACGGCATGGGACTACTTTCCCTGCATCGTTACCAACTTAACTGCGCGCATGCCAGTCAGTGCGCCCGTTAAAATATACGCATGTAGGGGCAGTGAATTTTTTTACAAAAGTTGATTTCAAAAATGGTCAGTTAACCGCGAACAAGTAAATATTCTGTGCTCCAGCGCAAATTGCTACGATCGTCAAAACAGGGAAAGGAATGTACGAAGACGTGAACGCTCTTCGCGGAACTGTCGTAGGTACATCGTTGTTCAGGACCGGCGCGGAGAAATGCGAGTCTCGTTCACGGAGCTATTTCTGAACACGTTCTCGGTTGAGAGACTACCTTGAGGTTTCAGGGTGGTGTTCCGCAAACTAACTGAACCTGACCCGAACACAGTTGGCTCCCGACCAATGACGGCGGGGGGAGGAGGGGGAGCCCCCGACTTCTTACGACCGAGCCAAGCAGTTGTCATCGACGGATCCCTCGTAGACGATACAATGGATTTATTTACTACACACTCTAAACTGTGCGCTTTTGAAGGTCCTGCTTAAGATCTACTTGTATGCACGTTGTGTACTCTTCCGTGTTATGTGAAACTAAAATTGCCGTCTTCCTCATTACAGTATTCATGCGTTGGTCAAGTAAAACTGGNATGGAGTTACTTAGTTTTTCACTCAGCTGAATGCCCAGGCCACACGCAGCAGCTCAAAAGAAGTGATCATGGATCATTGCAGTAGCCATCTGACACTCACTGTACATGGTACTTGTAGAAGACATAATGTGTGTAATATATATATATATATATATATATATATA
This sequence comes from Clitarchus hookeri, assembly GCA_002778355.1. Classification (NCBI taxonomy): domain Eukaryota; kingdom Metazoa; phylum Arthropoda; class Insecta; order Phasmatodea; family Phasmatidae; genus Clitarchus; species Clitarchus hookeri. Next base: position 83,246 of record NQII01000276.1, on the reverse strand, counting down.
TATATATATATGTGTGTGTGTGTGCATTTAGTTAGCAAATCAATATAAATTTGCCATTTTCACCAACTTATTTGTATAGTGAGCAGTAAGTTTTGTTTAACATCAATTATACCTAGAGACCTGCAACATTCACGTTATTATTTGGGGACACGTTAAACTTCAAACACACGTACCTTTGCAATAAGCATTTCATTGGGCAATACTTTTTTTGACACGCCCTGGGTAACTCTGCACCAGTAAACGAAGACTTCACAATTGTGTAGTCCAATCACGTGCAGTCCAGTCAGAAAGGGCGTGACTTCCCTTCTATGCAGCAGCCAATGGAGAAACAACGTCGGCTCGAGTATATACAGCAATGTGAAGTTTAGCTTTATGCTAAATAATAACGCGAATTTTTCAGGTCCCTAACTATAGCTGGCTTGTACTCGTAGTTGACTAGGAGTCGTGGCGGTGGAGTAGTCAGAATACTTCTTGTCTCCCACAAAATGGAACCGGGTTCGATTACTGACGGGGCCTCCCGTATTTTCGCATGTAGGAAACATGCCGGACGTTGCTGTCGGCCAGCACTTTCGNAAGAAACATGCCGGACGTTGCTGTCGGCCAGCACTTTCGTTTCGCCCGCCCTAGCATTTCGCCGATGCTCCGCCTTCATCTCTTTTCATCTTCACCAGCTCTCAAGACCTTGATATTAAAGCGCCGTACAAACCTCTCAACTTACCTCGTAGTTAACAGAACATTAAAAAAATAACTTTCGAAACACACTCCCGTAACTGTGTTTTTTTCATCGTAAATACTTACCGGATGACTTGAAGTAATGTAGTCAGTGGATCTCTAAAAGTAATTCAATTTATTATAAACGGTTCACGGAAAAGTAAGCTAATTAGAAATCAATGTTAGAAAAATAAATTTTACATCCCGTTAACTGCGCATTATGCTACCGCTAAACTTGAGCATGCATACTTCTAGTTAAGCTGGCAGCAAATCAAGTACAGTAATTGAAAGTCTTGACGTAGTATTGTGACCGTAGTGTTTAAATTGATGTCAAATCGGTTTTTCTTTATTACTTTATGTACATTAAAAATCTCACTTTTTCACTTGACTGACACATGAATAAAGTGACCAGGTCAATGCCAATGCAAATTTTACATACAGGGGAAGGATACAAACTGAAGAGAAAGTTAGATCTACGGAAGGGCTTTTAAAAGTGCTTAGTTAACCGCGAACGGCGTATAACGTCTTAATAAAAGAGTAATATTTGAATCATGAGCCACTGAATTATATGTATTATTCTATTCAAAGAAATAATTAGCGAAGAGTAACATTTTGCCCTTTATTAGCCTNTCTTTATTACTTTATGTACATTAAAAATCTCACTTTTTCACTTGACTGACACATGAATAAAGTGACCAGGTCAATGTCAATGCAAATTTTACATACAGGGGAAGGATACAAACTGAAGAGAAAGTTAGATCTACGGAAGGGCTTTTAAAAGTGCTTAGTTAACCGCGAACGGCGTATAACGTCTTAATAAAAGAGTAATATTTGAATCATGAGCCACTGAATTATATGTATTATTCTATTCAAAGAAATAATTAGCGAAGAGTAACATTTTGCCCTTTATTAGCCTACTTTCCAAAGGAAAATGAGGTTTATTGAATAACCTGAATATCTGTCTGGAATGTAAGATTCCCACCCCCCTTCTCTAAAATGTACGACCAACCCCCCTTTTTTTTCCTTTCACCATTAAACCCGAAAACAGAATTTCACCAAACTAGGTGTACATATAGCATTTAGTAAGCACATTGGACTTAAATTGTTTTCGATCACGGCTGGTATCAAAATGGTGAAATTTTTTAAAAATTTATGTTATTATGTTATATCTCGGGAATATTGACCTATATAAACCAAATTTGGTACATTGACAGTGTACGGCATAAGCATTGAATTTGAATTTAGAAAGCATTAATGTCATTAGCCCGCCATTTTGGAAAGTAGTACAATTTGAAAACTAAAGATTTTCCATTATATCTTGCAAACCATTAAACCGATTTAAACCAAAATTGGTACGTTAACAGTACGTGATCTAAGCATTAAATTTAAAAACCAGATAATGCCATCAAGAAGCTATTAAAAAAAATTGTCGAAATTGAAAAATTAAGCTTTTACGTAATATCTCGGGAACCATTTAACCGTTTTAAAAAAAAAATTTGGTATTTTGACAGTACATAATATATGCACCGAATTCAGAAAGTAATAGTGTTATTATTTTACAGTTTTAGAATATAGTGCAATCTGAAATATAAAGCTTTTAGATTAGATCTCGGTAACAACACAGTGCCAAATTTTTCATATAAGAAAATATTGTAGGTCATGTTCATATATGCGGTTTAAATGGATACGGCACATATTTGCAAAGTAGCGATAATATAAATATTTTAGTTTCATTTATAATATCGACCATACTGGTAAACCAACTTTGAAAAATCTTGAGGCAACGGTGACAGAGCGGTTTGACTGCTCGTCTTCCAGCAAGGCGACCTGGGTTTAATCCCCGGCNTTTGGTACATTGACAGTGTACGGCATAAGCATTGAATTTGAATTTAGAAAGCATTAATGTCATTAGCCCGCCATTTGGGAGAGTAGTACAATTTGAAAACTAAAGATTTTCCATTATATCTTGCAAACCATTAAACCGATTTGAACCAAAATTGGTACGTTAACAGTACGTGATGTAAGCATTAAATTTAAAAACCAGATAATGCCATCAAGAAGCTATTAAAAAAAATTGTCGAAATTGAAAAATTAAGCTTTTACGTAATATCTCGGGAACCATTTAACCGTTTTAAAAAAAAAATTTGGTATTTTGACAGTACATAATATATGCACCGAATTCAGAAAGTAATAGTGTTATTATTTTACAGTTTTAGAATATAGTGCAATCTGAAATATAAAGCTTTTAGATTAGATCTCGGTAACAACACAGTGCCAAATTTTTCATATAAGAAAATATTGTAGGTCATGTTCATATATGCGGTTTAAATGGATACGGCACATATTTGCAAAGTAGCGGTAATATAAATATTTTAGTTTAATTTATAATATCGACCATACTGTTAAACCAACTTTGACAAATCTTGAGGCAACGGTGACAGAGCGGTTTGACTGCTCGTCTTCCAGCAAGGCGACCTGGGTTTAATCCCCGGCTGGTTCACTAATGATTTTCGCAATTAGGGATCGTGCCATACGATGGCATTGGTCGGGGTGTTTCCTGAGGGATCTCCCGTTTCCCCCGCCCTTTCATTCCGGCCCTTCTCCATACTCACCTACTTCACCCTCATCGGCTCTCAAGACCTCGCTGTTAAAAGCCGCCCAAATCTCTTCACTCACTCACTTCACCAAACTTGTTATGCTGAAAGTATCTATTACAATCATCACATGCTTCTAGACAGACCCTCTTTTGTCCACCATTTTCTAAGATAGTGACACACTAATAAAACAAATAATTGGTCGTAACTCGGGAAACAATCAACCGATTCCTTGCAAATTTGGCAAACAAGTATTACTACAGTAGCCCATGTAATCGAANATAACTCGGGAAACAATCAACCGATTCCTTGCAAATTTGGCAAACAAGTATTACTACAGTAGCCCATGTAATCGAATATATTTTAAAAGGGACAGGTACTTATTTTCAAAATAGCGGCCAAATAAAATTTTTTACATAATATGCTTTATCTACGAAACAATGAAACCGACTTCAACTTAACTTTCTGTGTTAGCAGTATCTACGCTAGAACCAAGTGAGCTAATATATAAACTCATTTGTCCGCTTTTTTTGCGAACCCACCAAATCCAGGCAACAAATTATACTTTTGTAGTCCATCTAAAAGTTTATGACTTAAGGTGGCAGTCACATAATTTTAAAATAATCGCTATGTAAATATTTCAAGTTAGTATGCCATGTGTCCAAAAAATTTCATCCGACTTTAATATGTAGCAGTATTTATGATAAACATGGAATGTGCCTATACATAACAGCTTCTTTGTCATATGTCCGATATCAATCAATCGATTCTCACCGAACTTTGCTCACAAGTAGTGCTATACTGGTCTATGCTTTAGGTATGTCTAGCTTTGTTTACAGTACGACTGCCACATAAATAATTTAGATAAGTTTGTCATATCCATCAGGTAATTTAGCCAATTTCAATTAAATTTNAGTACGACTGCCACATAAATAATTTAGATAAGTTTGTCATATCCATCAGGTAATTTAGCCAATTTCAATTAAATTTTTTATACTGAGAGTATCCAATAGGAGCATCATATACGCTTATAAGGATCATCTTTTGTCGCCTTTTTGTAAGAATGNGTTATACTGAGAGTATCCAATAGGAGCATCATATACGCTTATAAGGATCATCTTTTGTCGCCTTTTTGTAAGAATGAGCAAGGTGATAAAATGCAACTTTTATGTCACATCTCGGGAACGAGTCATCTAATCCCCACCAAATTTTTCACACAAGTTGCACTGTAGTAGGCCATGCAACCTTACATGATTTAAATGTGTCGGGCATTTATTTTCAAAATGAATAAATATAAATTCGTTTATTTAGCTAAGGTTACAATATATATATATATAAAATAATTTTTACACATTTTAACCAAAATCTTTATACTGACAGTAAGCACTAGATATGCCTACACAAAGCTTGATTTTAGGCCTTTTAATACCATATCACCAAATCAGAGACTATNTCGTTTATTTAGCTAAGGTTACAATATATATATATATAAAATAATTTTTACACATTTTAACCAAAATCTTTATACTGACAGTAAGCACTAGATATGCCTACACAAAGCTTGATTTTAGGCCTTTTAATACCATATCACCAAATCAGAGACTATATTGTGAACCAGTCAACCTATTTTCATCAAATTCTGCACACAAGTAGTGCTATGGTAGGCCATGTAAACTTACATAATTTAAGTAACTCACACACTTGTTTACAAAATGATGTTATTGTAAATACTTGAAGTTGGTAAACTAATTCTCCCAAAACTTAAGACTGATTACAACTGAAGTTGATGCTCCAACTACTAATGCCATAATGTAGTTAGTTGCACGCCAGCTTATGGCACGAGACTTTCTGTGTTCGAGTCCCAANTTCCAACTACTAATGCCATAATGTAGTTAGTTGCACGCCAGCTTATGGCACGAGACTTTCTGTGTTCGAGTCCCAAGTAAGGTAGGTGTGTATTTTTACTTGTCTCACTAGTACTGAATTTTTTTCTGGCTGCAAGTCTAATGATATCGCTATCAACGAGACGTTAAGGCACACCTAACATCTAACCTTTTAAAAACTTAATCATAATTATTTGCAACTATGTAGAAGAAAGTAGGTTCATTAGTTATATCGATAACTTCTTGTTTTTTGTAATAGCTTGATTGTTTGGTCGACTCATGGATTCTATAGTATATGTGTTGTGGTTTTCGGTAAGTCTATAATTTTCACGTCCGGCAGAAATACACACAATGGGCTGATGAAAGAAACTAAGCAGTGAATTTCACGTGTATTGGTAAAAACTGTAGGTAAGTTTGCTCAGCGCCAATTTAACGAGCGTTGTTTTGAGTCAGAAAGTTATTTCCGTCAAGGCAGCCGCAGATGAGAACTGCTTGGATTGCAGAAGACACTCGCGAATTTCTAAAAATCTTGTTTTCAGACTGTATAGGTATTTTCAGATATACTACTCTCAGAATGTCGTTTATGGCTCTTTGTGGCGAGTAAGGAAAGAATGAGGAGTGCTACAAAAATTCTGATATAGGTAATTTTCTCAAGTAGTTAGAAGAGGGCAGAGCGTCTCATCGACGACGAGGCCATAATATATGTAGCACTTTGCTCAGAGAAGCATCAACAGGCAAGGAATCGGCCATGGCTAATAGTAAGGAATCATCCCAGGATTCGCCCGAAGTGGTTTTGGGAAACCATGGAGAACCGGAATAAGGATGGCCGGACAGGGAATCGAACACAGGTCCTCCCGAATGCGAGTCCGAAGTTTAATCGCTGCGCCACCTCTCTCAGTCCCAACAAATAAAGAGGTTCCGTGAAATAGTTTCCCCGGAAATCGCATGTCTAACTTGCAAATGTGAAAGGATTTAGTATTTAGTAGAGCGTGTGGATTAACAGACATCAGATTAAGATAACTATGAAAATATTTTTATCTCGGGAAGAGCTTGGGTATATTTGTAGCTGGACCAAGAGAAGTGATTTCCTGCTACTTTCGAAATAAAACTCTGGGCGCATCCTAAAGGAAAGAGGCATCTATCACGACTTCCGACGATGTGTCCACTCTCCCAGAAATAGAAGTTGGAGATAAACGCAGCTGTCCAGCGGAGCGAAGAGCCGCCTGCGTCCGGACACCAGTCTCTTGGCTTCCGCTAATCTCCAAGGAGCTCAAGCATTCGCNGCGGAGCGAAGAGCCGCCTGCGTCCGGACACCAGTCTCTTGGCTTCCGCTAATCTCCAAGGAGCTCAAGCATTCGCAACCATAAGGCGAGACCACATTGCAGATTAATACACAGAGACGAAATGGCGTGGCTTTTTGCTAATCGGCACACACTAAAAAATAATTGTCATTTTTACGGAGAAATTGTTTGAATTTTTACAAATGTTTGTAACAGNGCGGAGCGAAGAGCCGCCTGCGTCCGGACACCAGTCTCTTGGCTTCCGCTAATCTCCAAGGAGCTCAAGCATTCGCGACCATAAGGCGAGACCACATTGCAGATTAATACACAGAGACGAAATGGCGTGGCTTTTTGTTAATCGGCACACACTAAAAAATAATTGTCATTTTTACGGAGAAATTGTTTGAATTTTTACAAATGTTTGTAACAGTACAGAAATCTCTCTTGTAAAACAAACTCGTTTGTCAAACTACCAAAAGCGTGTTTATGATAGACCCCAATAAATTTTTGTACTATGCTAACCCGTATCCACGAGCTCAAGAAAAATTCCGTATACTCAACGACGTAAAACACATGAATTGCTGTTTGTGCAAAAACTAGGGGTGATGTAAAGTGTAGTTACGTACAAAAAGAAATGTGTTGCAACTTTCAATCGTAATACACTAAAAAAAAAAAAAAAAAAAAAAAAAAAAAAAAAANTCTCTTGTAAAACATACTCGTTTGTCAAACTACCAAAAGCGTGTTTATGATAGACCCCAATAAATTTTTGTACTATACTAACCCGTATCCACGAGCTCAAGAAAAATTCCGTATACTCAACGACGTCAAACACATGAATTGCTGTTTGTGCAAAAACTAGGGGTGATGTAAAGTGTAGTTGCGTACAAAAAGAAATGTGTTGCAACTTTCAATCGTAATACACTAAAAAAAAAAAAAAAACACAGATAAAAAAAAGTTACCATTTTAAAAGCACATGACTGTTACTCATTAACTGTCAATGTTAACGGACGTAAGTTCTGGTCTCCGTGCTGGCAAGGTGTGACTTTTTTTTCATGAATTATAATTTAAATAACTAATTTGTTACTAATTTATCAAATGAGTTTTCTAGGAGAAAAAATAATTTGATGTCCCCTTCTCAATAATATAAGTTGTAATATCAGGCCTGTCATACGTAATATTACAAATAAATGTTTTGCAGATTTTACAAGAAAATAGTTTATAGTTCTACAAAAGTTTTCTTGGTAACTNGTAATATTACAAATAAATGTTTTGCAGATTTTACAAGAAAATAGTTTATAGTTCTACAAAAGTTTTCTTGGTAACTGGGTTTCCAAGCATTTTGTTGTAAAAGTACAAAAAAAAATTACACTGCAGTTCCAGGCTCTGGGAACGGGCCTTGTGTCTAAAACGTCTACTGCATATTGCAAAACTTNAAAAAAATTACACTGCAGTTCCAGGCTCTGGGAACGGGCCTTGTGTCTAAAACGTCTACTGCATATTGCAAAACTTCCCTATTGGCTGGACCACCGGCTGGGGAGTAGTTTTACCAGGCGCAGATTGGCGAACGGTGTTCCGACATCTGGCTGGCCAGTGACACCGTTCAGCTTGCGTGTGCGGCTGGAGTTCGCGGAATAAGCCGCTGTTACACCTCCGTATTCTTAAGTACCCTGTAACAATGCCACAATTACAGTTGCAACGTCGAAAATAAATATGAAAGTAATGTCGGCTGGGTGGCAAATACTTAATAAATCCCAAGATGGCCGCAATATTCCCCCTTAAACTGAGTTTACAATAAAAAAANGGCTGGGTGGCAAATACTTAATAAATCCCAAGATGGCCGCAATATTCCCCCTTAAACTGAGTTTACAATAAAAAAAATTATGCAGAAACCGCGGTTCTCGAACACGGAATTACGTCTTCCGGATTTGTGATTCACAATTCACCTGANAAAAAAATTATGCAGAAACCGCGGTTCTCGAACACGGAATTACGTCTTCCGGATTTGTGATTCACAATTCACCTGATAATTCTTAACTCCAGCCAAGGAACAGACAACAAGCTTGTCCTGTTTACTTTTGTTCCTTACCTAACCTCGAATAACACAGCCTTATTTAAGCTGATCATACTTCAATGCCAGCAATTTCTATCATATAAGCTTATTTATTTGAACAAATATAATTGGAAACATGTGCACGCATATACACCTTTGAAATTTTTTTTATACTTACATTATTGTAAATAACACTTTCACGCCAATAAAACGGACTGCTCTGTTCTGATTGGTCGTCGCCTCACAAGTTTCACTTNTATTGTAAATAACACTTTCACGCCAATAAAACGGACTGCTCTGTTCTGATTGGTCGTCGCCTCACAAGTTTCACTTAAGATATAAAATACAACTATTTTCTTTTAACGCTAAGGAAATCCCAATAACGCACACGACCTGCTAAGTACCATTGGATACCAATGCAAACTACAATACACTGTCATTTCTCATGCACATGTAATAGCCAACCTCCCGCGGCGCAGTCGGTTGGTGCGCTGCCAATCTGCGGTACGAGAGGTTCTGAGTTCGAATCCTAGGTAAGGCGTGCGCGTTAGTTTAAGTTAGCTCACAAGTTACTTTGTAAGCCGTCCCCTGATAANTTTAAGTTAGCTCACAAGTTACTTTGTAAGCCGTCCCCTGATAAGCCTTCAGGCATGATCGCGGAGGACGTTAATAAGGCATTTCCAATTACAATTACAATTACTTGCACACGTTATAAAGCACAATTCAAAGATTNCAGTCGGTTGGTGCGCTGCCAATCTGCGGTACGAGAGGTTCTGAGTTCGAATCCTAGGTAAGGCGTGCGCGTTAGTATAAGTTAGCTCACAAGTTACTTTGTAAGCCGTCCCCTGATAAGCCTTCAGGCATGATCCCGGAGGACGTTAATAAGGCATTTCCAATTACAATTACAATTACTTGCACACGTTATAAAGCACAATTCAAAGATTATTTTTTTCTATTGTTAACCCAGCTTTATTTCTTATCTACCTCATGCGAGTCCTGACGGCTACCTCACCCTTCTGCGGACACCCCATCTTTACCCCTGGCCTATCTCCTAGCACCCCGTAGGCAAGCTCGCCCGGAAATAAATACGCGTCCAAACTGTGCGTCATCCCCTTCGCGGCTCGCCAGAAACGCCGCCTCTCCTTCCCCTCGCCCTTGTTTTTTTTATATTTGTATTGATGTGCGCCGGCGCGGCTCCCTGGCGGTTGCGAGGTGGCCAAGAGGCATTAGCGGCCAGCACGACGGCGAGCAGATGTTCGGGATCCCGCCCACGAGTCACGTGATGTCACGCCCCTATTTTTGAAGGCGGCCCAGCGTCCGAGAGCGCGGAAGTCACCCGGAGACCGTTGTCGCCCTCCCCTCGCCTTCCCCCCACCATCCCTCCTCCCTCTCGCACCCTCTTTATGTTGACGGCGTCGCTGGGGCCAGCTCTGTCCTCGCCGCAGTTACCACTGAACATTTGTCGTTTATTTTGAAATCCTTCTCAGAATCATTCGTTGTTTAACCGACTAGCAATATCTAATTTTAACACTTGCAGGTATTCAATGTTTACCTTTCTAATGTATGCTTTTAACACCATACTTTTTAATGAAAAAAAAAACACTGGCGTATTTCCAGAGCAACGTTGGCAGCAAATTAAGAAAGCTACTTCCGTGTTTTAACGTCTTATTAAAAAGCTAACATTTAAACAAAGGTTCTTCCATGTAGATACTAATTTTTTTTTATATTCAGATTGGGTTAGGAATCGACAAGTATATGTTTTTATATATTTCAGTACGTCACTTGGTCAACACATATTACTAGAGACGAAAAGCGTCGCGAATGAATTTTAGGGCAAGCTAGGCTCTAAAGTTTGTGTGATGTTTGCTATTGGATCGCTCTTTTATTACACCCGTCCTGGAAACAGAGCGCTTTAGAAATGTCGAACACCGTTCGCCAATCAGCGCCTGTTAACCTACTTGTCAGCCGGCAGCCCAGCCAAAAATGTACCTTCCGTAGCACGCATTACCAAACGGGTCGTTCCCAGAGCCTCGCTCAGCCAATCCGAAAACNAGCGTCGCGAATGAATTTTAGGGCAAGCTAGGCTCTAAAGTTTGTGTGATGTTTGCTATTGGATCGCTCTTTTATTGCACCCGTCCTGGAAACAGAGCGCTTTAGAAATGTCGAACACCGTTCGCCAATCAGCGCCTGGTAACCTACTTGTCAGCCGGCAGCCCAGCCAAAAATGTACCTTCCGTAGCACGCATTACCCAATCAGATGGAATACCCGTTCCCAGAGCCTCGCTCAGCCAATCCGAAAACGGGCACGCGCGCATCACATCAAGGGAACCGCTTAGAGATTACGCTGCTGTGTACTTTACTATTCTGTGTCAGCGCATCGCATGTAGAGGCGATGAGATAGATGTTGGCGAGTACCTGGGTCGCCCTTAGCGCTCCCGCGCTTCTAGTTAAGTCCCAGTAAGCGGCACCCTCAACGAAAAAGGAGAGGAAAGGCTGTTCACGGTAAAATAAGCACTTTTAAAATACACTTTTAAAATAAAGTCATTGCCCATAAATACATATATGTGCTACAATACACGCTGACACGCAAGCTCCTTATTTAGTTGACACCGAATATAAAAAAAATGGTTCTAAAACGGGCCTTCGTCTTCTTGACAGTGTAGTTAGTATACACTATTAAAAATTTTTCTGGTTAACGTCCTAAACTGTACTGGAAGTTTTTAGCCCATACACTGTATGGAAATAATACCACACATCAAGCTGTAGATACAGGAATGATTAGCGTCGGTACTATACAAAGTTGGGAAATTCCCTACGCATTTAACTATTTCCTGAGCAAATGTAGAAACGTTAAAAGGAATGTATAGATGAAAAAATTACCTTTCCCGCTTTCTCACTAAGCGTATACGCTGGTATCGTAAATTTCAGAAAAATTTCTTACAGTGTACATACAGCTACTAGTTAGTGTTCCTTGTTTCATGCACGTGAGTACAATCGATGGAGATAACTATGCACCAGCGGGGGCAACTTTGAACTACCTGAATAATACGATTTCAAACGAAGGCCACGGAGTATAAGTGCACTTTACCGTGTTGTTTATTAAAAGAACCATTAACTAAAAATTTAAATCGACGTGAAAGCTGGAGAGTCTATTGGTGTTAAATTAAAATGACTGGCACAAAGGTACTCGAAATTACTGTATACGAATTTCCATATTATTAACGCATTTACTTAACTGGAATTCCTCCTTTTCACTTGGACGATGGTCCGTGGCAATGTTAATTTTACGTCTATAGTGGAAATAGAGTGGAGATATTAAGGCGACTCCTAACATCGAGGTCTTGCAAGCCGATGAGGGTGAAGCGAGGTGAGTATGGAGCAGCGCACCCACGTATAGCGGAAGGATACTCAACAAGTAAAAATAAGATGGTAAAGAGGGCTTCCTAAAATGCTCAGGTTACCGTGAATAGGCGATATGCAGCAGCAGAAGCTGTGACGTGTCCATAGGGAAAAGCAGCCTAACGCAGAAGTGGCGGTCACTGGCCGGTGGCCAGAAGTCGGGCTACTGTCTCATCAGCACGACAGCTGCCTGGTCGCGGACATCAGAGGGCGTCCACTGCTGAAAGGCTAACGCCTCCTTTCCAACAACCACGCCTTTGGTGCCCGCATATTAACTAATTATCGCGGGGTCGCAGCGGTGTAGTGGTTAGACTACACGCCTCCCACCTAAGTGAACCGGGCTCGATTACCGGCGGGGTTTCTCCTAGATTTTTGCATGTCGGAATCATGCCGGAAGATGCCGCTGGTTGGCGGGTCTTCTCTGGGATCTCCCGTTTCCCCCACTCTTGCATTCCGGCGCTGCTCCATACTCACCTTGTTTCACCCTCATCGACTTTCAAGACCTCAATGTTAAGAGTCACCCAAATCTCTCCACACCACTAATTATCACGACGGTCGCACCCTCAACTTACCAGCAAGTCAACTAGAATTTTTATTTACTCTATATTTTGACTCTATCGCTACCACCGTCAAAAATTGTACGTATTTAACAGTCATCACAAGCATATTATTCCCACTCAGGACCAATGGAAATCTTCACTTTTGCGTCTGACAACCGATTGCGGAGGTGAAGCACAGAGAAGATAATAATATAGAGTTGAAACAGCCGCTTAGTCCACGAACTCCAGTCGAACACGCCAGCAAAATGACGTCACTGGCCAGCAACATGCAGGAACGCCGTTCGCCAATAAAGCCTCCGGTAACCTACTTGTCAGCCGAGAGCCCAGCCAATAGGGTATTCTCCGCAGCACGCAGTAGCCAAACTGGCACAATCACCTTTCCAGAGCCCCGCGCAGCCAATCAGAGAATTGATAAGTCCACATCAAAGGAAACACCACGTGAATTTCGTCTCTGTGTATGTATCTACTCTATTGATGATGTCTTGCAATAGATTAGACGTAGCATCAACTTTTAATGGATGGCATTTGTGGAATGTTAGGCTCCTGAGTTATTTGGTGGTTATTGCCTACCCTGTACTGTAGATAAGATACATTTTCAGGCATTGCCAACATGTACACATTCCTGTAAAACGGAAGAGAAAAGGGTTCCAAGGCAAATGATAAACATGTTTAAATAAATAAATACTGTCCAATTTTCGTACAAAATTCTCTCTCGTCACGCCAGTCAACGTGCCGAAATTAACACAAATACTGGCTGAATGTCTTCATGAAACAAAAAAAGACATATTTCAGGGACGGATAGTCTCCAAAATTTTATATCTTATAGATAGAGACCTGAATAATTCGCGGATTCATTTTGGGACAAACTAGAATTCAAAACACATGCGTTTATATAACTTTGGCCTATACATAACTTTGGCCCATGCGGTATTTGACACTTCCTGGAGAATGCTGGTCCAATCGTCGCCTTCCACTGTGACATCAGGCAACCAATGTGCAGTTTATGTCGGCATATTTGTACATATGACTGTAGAGTCAAGCCTGCAGGTCATTCAACTCGCGAATTTTTCCGGTCTCTACTTATAGAGCGTTAAAACACAGGCCTACTTTCCTTAATCCATTGCTAACATTACCATAGGTATGCCAGGAAGTGTTTACAGTACTTCAAACTAAACGCAATTAAAGGATTTTTCTTTCAAAAATTATTTCAAAAGAGTTTACTTAATTGCGAACAAGCTAAACAATTGACAGGTGCAGTAAGATAGCTTGAGTATCAGTTCATCTATTAACTGAAAGTGCTTCAGGCATACCGCTTGAAACTATATCTGACTGTCTCATCGCAGCCAACATTACAAACTCATTAACAGTTTCAGCACTAATCTTTTAGGTAATGAGTGACACTTTGTATGCATAATCGTGTTTTTGCCATAAACGTAGGTGGTTGAAACTTATAGTTCACGTGCTCAGTTACGAATGGGGTCCTGTACACATTAGTAGGCAAAAGAGAATGGTACGTAATGGGGTGACTGGGGGGGGGGCATGTGATTTTTGAGCGGTGGAGATGTACTGGAGTAGGTAAGTTTTATTTCCCCTTTCTCAGTCACTACTTCTTGAAACGTGTTTGCATTGAAAAAAAAAATTGCAGTTGCTTCTAAATACATTTTTAGAAATTCACCACCACGCAAGATTTTTTTCGTAGTCAACAGAAAATTATTCTGCAGAGATCGTGGCATAGCCTCTGATGATTATGAGAAGCATTTGACTGTTGCTGTGGTGGGGTTGGTTGCATCATCCGCTGGGATGTCCAGCGGAGTGTTCCTACACAGGACTGACGCACGCGCTAGTGATACAGGAACACAGATATCGAACGCATGCGAAAGGTTATTTGTTGGTGTTGCTGATGTTACAGACAAATAAAACGTGTGCTTAATTCGAAGTTCATTGCTTGATCACAATTAATTCTACGAGCAATCGTTTATTTTTCACAGTCGGCATCAATGCAACATCGTCCAGCGGATGACGCAACCTACCCCGCCGCAGCTACAGTAAAAAATGCTTACACCTATGAAAACCTCCTCATTTCTCAAAAAATGCTCTTAGGATTTTCAAAATAAGGACGTCACCAAACTCGCTGCTTAATAGCATGTAATAATATTGGAAGACATTAACATATTCCCGTTAAAAATACCAAAGATTATATCGTTGCCTTAGTAATTAATTACTTCTCGGAACAGACATAGAGAGTGTGTTATGAGCCGCGTAGTGCCATTTACAAATTTGAAATCAAAATGTCGATATCTTCAGCGGTTCGGAAGATATTTAAGGTGAACATGTTAGCTGAATAATCGTGTATAAGCTGCAACGTGCCTCTGCGTGGAGAGTCATTTACAGCCATTAGCGCCAGGTGTGTAGCACCATCGTAGCGAAGAGCGACCAGCAAGTGTAGAATGCGAGCATCGGGAGGGTAGAGAGAGAGAGAGAGAGAGAGACACACTGACCAGCTGTACTGTGGGAAGAGATTGGTATTGTGTGAGTAGCAGATATTTGGGATGATGATGTTATATGTAGTGGCAGTAATATTTTGCGAAAATATTTCGAGACAAGATCCAGTTCAAAGCGCTCTGAAGTCGTCTAGCTTGTTCGATTGACTTAAACAGGTTCTGGTCTGTGTTAACTGTTAGCGCAAGAATCACGAAGGTACACTGTCGGAGTTACGGATTCCTGAGTGGCTCGGTCGTATGCGGAAACGACACCAGCAGCCACTGGAGGTACGACAACAGCCGAGGTGTGTATATAGTATTGAAGTTAACTGTGTACTGCGATTTTTTTTTTGCGAAAAATCACTGACACTGGTTATATGGCAATTTACATTTTAATCATAAATGTGTAACTAATACGTGAGAATCAAGTGAAAGTAGCTAGCATAAAGACATTGGTAAGTACTTCGAATTTCATAGAGATTACCATTACATACTGTGCTCACTGATAGGAATATTAGTGTTAATGGCAGATAAAGGTGTACCCTTTTCCTAATAAAATGAACTCTTTTAAAATCAATCTTTGAATAAAATGACTACCAGAAACACTACCATGCAGTCTCATTGTTTACGTTCGCAGTGAATTAAGAAAAATAATTCCAAGTCTTGAGGTCATTTTGCGAGTGTAATCTTAAAATGCATGGTACATCAAGTTGGTGTTTTTCTACTTAATACACATTAGAGTACAAAATGGCATATTAGTAATACGTTTAGGTATTCAAAAGTTTTACGTTTTCACTTGCCTGACGCATGATTAAAGCCATCAAGCTCACGGAAATGTTAATTTTACATATGATGGAAGGATACAAAATGAGAATAAATGTACATCTGAAGAAAGGCTTTCAAAAGTGCACCTTTTTTTTATAGCGTTAATAGCCCATTGTTTAGCGATGCAAATAAAGCTGTGTTTATTTTATATCACTCTAAACATATTAATAAATTCTATTTAGTTTACTTATTTTTATTAAGACCTCCATCCCTCACGAACTCGGATACCCGCCAGCCGGGCACTGGCATACACTGGTGAAGGAAATGTAGCGTATGCCGAATGTATTATTCTAATTCACCGTACATCTTTGACATCTGGGGTCACTCACCTTGGCAAAGTTTTCATCAGAACAACGATATAAAATATGACCATGCGTTACGAAGGGCTTCGTTTACTTGATACAAGCTCTTCGGAGTTCTGTAAGGAAATTGTAGACTCTCAATTAAGGTTTTGTATAAATCTATGCTTCAGTTGTTACCTTGTTAAAAACAACTGCAACATAACGCCTAGTAGTTATCGTCACTTCAAAATTCCACTCCTCCCTCCTTAGGTTTTGAACTTTTTTTGTTGGCCAAACGAAATGTTCGAAGCCGTGCTTTTTCGTGTTTTCCTGGTTACATGAATATCGTCTTTCCCTATAAAGTTTGGGAAAAGCAATATCAAAATTATTGAGTGTTTTTAGCGATGAAAATCAAATCCTTCCAGTTATATATTTAAAGAGTATTTTTCCTTAGTGCTGCGAGGATTGGGAACTCAGCCGTGAAGTCTGGACACATGTTTTAGCAACACGCAGTATATTTACTATACAGCTCGTTGGGTTGAAAATAGTAGCACCTACGTTGTAGGCAACACGCACGGGAGACATGCGTGGTGTTTTGTGGCTAATGGGTACAAGGCGCAGGACTATTTCCGTGGCGACCTCTGAGTCCAGTTATTTACGTGGCCGACGGCTAGTTTTGGACTCTGGCTAAGGGAAAGGGGAAGGGGGAGTAGGGGGAGGTTACCAAAACAATGGCACTGTGGGTGCCACGAGGCCAGCGACCAAGACGGCACTGCGATTCAGACAAGTCACGAAACACTTAAAAGCATTCACCGGCCTCATCTTCCGCCCGGGCCGGAATACGAGATTCGTAATTAGGGGCGTCTCGTTTCGGGATCGTTCCGATGAGTTATGAGATCAGCGCCGGTAAAATTTACTTGTCGTGCACAAATCCCTTCCTTTCTATCTCGCCCCCTCCAACTGCCTCTCCCGCACCTACCATTTCATCACGAAGTCGATTATAGTAATCGCAGGGGAGGAAACGGACAGACGGACAAATGATGACGAAATTGATCACAGCACTTGCTCAAACAATGAGTACTGAGGGGGAGAAAATATCTTACGCCAACGTAAAAATTATTTTTTTGTGTAGTTTCAAACGTGAATGTGTTTAGTAAAAATTGTTTCAAAACGAGCTGTTTTTATTTTAAAATATATACTGATCATCACAAAAGGAACAGGACGAAACGTGAAATATCTCGATTTTGCTTTTTCTCAGCGTAACAAGGTATCTGGTTAACAGAAGTAACACATGCGATGGAAACTTCAGTTGCAATGTTCAGCTGACCTCAGAGGGTTTCGTGGTAGACTATTCTGGGAATATCGCGTTATTATTTGATCAATACAAAGAAAGTTTGTAAATTTTTCGGACAAAGAAGAGAACTAGAGTATGTTGTGCACAAGTGTATGCATTTTACTACTTACGTAAAATACGCCTTACAAATAAATATTAAGCTAGAAAAACTACTGGCATTTGGATGGATCTGAAGAATTGGCGTGTTCAGTTACCTATCGGCTAGATTTAACGATCATTAGTACACTTAAGAAGATATCATCTACACATTGCATCCTTGTTATCATGACAAGATCCTATGGCTGGTCTTGTATTTATCCCCGCGTTTATTGGCTAGTATTTTTCAACAGAATGTGCCTGGTAAATCGTGGACGAATTACGAAAGTAACACACATGCAAAAGAGTTTGGAGTTTTCCTTGTTAAACATCCTTAAATAACTGTGTTATGGAGAATGTTTGGTACATTTATGGCACATACAGGTAGTTCTTAAGAATGCACTAATTCCACGAACTCCAGTCGCACACGATGGTAAAATGGCGTAACAAGTAAGCAACATGTCGGAATCCCGTTGGCCAATCAGTGCCTACTACTTGCCAGCTAGCAACCCAGCCAATAGGGTATCTATCTCAGCACTCATTCTGACACATGACCCTTCCCAAAGCCTCACACAGCCATCACAGAATGGGTACTCCCACATTAAAGGAACCGACACGCTATTTCGTATGTACTCTGTTTTTATGATGTTCAGAAATTTCTGGAATAAACTATGCGTGCGAAAAGTGCAGGTTTATTGTTTTTCATAACGCCAAAAGAGTTTGGAGTTTTCCTTGTCTACAAAGGAATGTACGAACATTTAAGTATCTAGACGTCAGCTTTACTAAAGTAAACAGGACAAGCGTTCCAAACTGGCGTAAACCTTTACAGTTTTCGTTGAATAACTCAAAAATAGACTCACAGATGCAAAATGGCGAGGACGCCTATTTGATGTAAGCGTGTCAATTCGCTGGCCGGCTGCGAGGAGCTATGGGAACCAATCTTAAATCTTATTGGCAACATCACACAGTCGATTGTTACTTATTGGTTCCGCCGGCATACAGTAATTTCACATGTGACCTACGAATTGTGTATGACGTTCAGACATACTGCGGGCAAGTGTCATTTACGTATAGATGATACATGAGTCATTGTACACTTAATAAATAAACCTCATCGAAAATCGCGTGCATCGCTGCTTGTATTTAACGTAATAACTTCTCGGGATTTTTGTGGTAATGTTGGCAATGAAAATATAAAATAATTTCTACGCCACAAAACCTTATTACACGTGAAAAGTTTTGAATTTTTGATTTGTGAAATTGATTAATTTTTGTTTTTATCTCTATAGGTTATGACTTGGCCAAAAAAGAAACGTAATTGTGTTTCTAAAAATTTCTCATTTTAATTTATAAAAGAATGAGTGCTTGTCTTTAAGCCGCTGTCATTTTGTCAAATTTTGAAGTCCAACTGTTTTCAATATGTTTCGTGAAATAAGGTTGGACAGTTGTGACGCTATCGAAACGTCGTAAACGCTGCCGTACTTGTCTGAAGAAGTTTCGTGTTTTCAGTTTCTATAAAACATTGAAAGATTTGTCGGGTTCTAAAATTGGTTTCATGTTTAAGGGTCTCAGCCAATCATAATTGCGAACGATGAAAACTGACGTCACGAAACTTTAAAATAACGAACAATTGCTGGAAACGAAATAGGTTATGAAGATAATTAGTTTATTTAGAGGATGTCTGAGTATGAATTATATTATAAGTGAGTATTGCACATAATATTAAGAACTCAGAGCTACTAAATTTCACTGTGCAAAAAACATATGTGATAAATTTAATTTGAATTTAGTAAAGAAGTGTAAATAAATTACAACATTCGTTGCATTTCTTCCTGTAATGGACTGCGAGGGAAAACAACAGCAATTTCTCACTTTGAAAGTAATTTTTAAATAAAAATTCAAATTTGGTCTTCTTTGAAAACCAAAATTGACAGTGTGACATATTTTCAAACACACTCAAGATTATTAGATCAAATTTCGTGGTAGAAAAAATTTGATGACCACATTTTGTCTTCAAATTTGGTGGCGAAAATTTGACAGTGTGACAGGACTTTAGGTATTGTTAATTTCTACGTTTGGAGAAACGGCACACTCAAAAGTGCTCAATTAAGCACGAACCACCTACAGCTCGCGCAGATGGAGTTGGGCGTACCTGGGATCACCTTTGCTACTCACCCGTGACAGCCGTGCAACTTGCGAGGCAGTGATACTAAAGTACATTAATGGCTACTTCCAATGTATCTGAAGTCTTGCTAATGTTACGCTTTAAAACTATTGCTCTGCTTCGTGCAAAAAAAAAGCCTAATGAAGTGTACAAAAATGCACCTAAGGGACAACGCAGCGCATTCGTGCGCACTCAGTTCAATATAATTTTGCATGAGAACTATTTTTTACTAGTCATTACCAACACAACAGTTTTCTCTCCGTTTTATTCGAATAAATAATAAATGGAATAATATGATTTGTACATACAACATAAGCAAAACTTCAATTTAACCAAAAAATAAGATACTTTTAAGTTAACAGAAGTATAAAACGCTCGTGATACTTATCATATTTAGTAAACAATTAAGCACGTCATTATATGGAGTGATTTTTCAAAGGTTTGATTTAAAAGTGTGAAAATACCACGATTAGATTATAGTAGAGGGCACTACGTGCTGGCTGTTAGCGGTTAATTAAAAGCTTAAGGAGTCAAACTTTGAAAGAAAAAAAGAAAATAATATGTTTCGTAACTACAATCATTATAAAGAAAACTCTAGTCATAATACTAGTGGCAATTTGGCAGAGCTCATAGGAAAAGTAATTTCATATATTAACGTCATAATGATGTTTAAAATTTTATAGACACTGAATTTATCTGATTTAGTTTATATTTGTTTTATGCATATAAAAATGCGATCTGGGAGATTTGTATAACAGAAAATTTAACAGTTTTAGTTGATCGACGTACAGTATGAATAAAGCGAACGGGCTCGTGACAAAGTTAATTTTACAAATGACGGGAGGATACAAATGCGGAAATAACGTCCAAAGCAGGTATTTCAAAAGTGCATGAACAACCTGTAAAATTGTTTGAAATAGAAAGAGGCTTCGTATTTGGCTGTGGCGACAGCGAACGCATTTCCCGTGGCGTGGTGCGAACCTGTCTGGCGCGGCTCACACGTTCTGCGCGGGCAAACACGTGGCGGCGCCACGGAACCGGCAGTTTACAGAAGCCCAGCCGGTCTCCTACTGCGCTGTTGCACGGCGTAACAGCCAACTGACTACCCTCGTGACAACCAGGGAAATACGTCGTCTTCCCATTGCCTTGCATTAGACTGCTTCATAGACGTTCCTTTGTCTGTATTTTGAGGGTTTTATGGCGCGGTGCAAAGAACATTCTGGGCTGGGTCAGCTTAGCTATATAAGGCGCAGCGTGCCTCAGTGCCGGAAGTCTGGAATCGTGTTCGGCCATTAGCGCCGGGCGTGTGGTACCATCGGAGCGACGAGCAGCGAGTGAAGAAGAAAGCGAGACTGACTGGCTGGACTGTGGGAAACTGGGACTATGTGGCGGCCATTTAGAATTATGATAATGTATGGCAATGGCCATTATGATCTATATGAAAGTAAGGAATAAATGACTGCATCCAGCATAAATGCAGTGAAATGTACTTTTAATTGTAATAGAGATTGGCATATAATATTGCGTTCACTGATAGATATAATAAGTATTAATAGTAGAGTTAGGTAATTTAATGTTGTAAATAATAGCTGTGTGTATTTATATAACATGGTAAATAAATTAAGAATTTAAATTTATTTCTTTAATTTTTATTAAAACCTCCATCCCTCGCGAACTCGGATACACCCTTGACGACTTGTTATAATAAACATTTACAATTTATATAACCTAATTCATTTAATTCATTTTTGAAAAATAATTTTATTCCACTGTCATACTCTTTTTGAACTATTATTCGATAACACAATGAAAAAAGATGTAGCATTTTAGAAATGTAGAAAATTATTATTTACAATTAAACGTTCTTAAATAACTGTGTTATGGAGCATGTTTGGTTCATTTATGGCACATACAGGTAGTTCTTAAGAATGCACTAATTCCACGAACTCCAGCCGCACACGATGGTAAAATGGCGTAACAAGTAAGCAACATGTCGGAATCCCGTTGGCCAATCAGTGCCTACTACTTGCCAGCTAGCAACCCAGCCAATAGGGTATCTATCTCAGCACTCATTCTGACACATGACCCTTCCCAAAGCCCCACACAGCCAATCACAGAATGGGTACTCCCACATGAAAGGAACCGCCACGCTATTTCGTATCTACTCTGTTTTTATGATGTTCAGAAATTTCTGGAATAAACTATGCGTGCGAAAAGTGCAGGTTTATTGTTTTTCATAACGCCAAAAGACGAAAATTTTTTTTTTATAAATATTACACATTTGATAATGACTAAACTATTGAAGGCGACAATCGTGGTCAGGGTTTAGATTAATATGATGTATACCTTCCCCTGTTAGTTTTTCTATCTGTAATGAACGTTAGGAAGTAATACTGTAAAAAAAAGGCTTCTTATAACTGGCATAGCTCTGTACACTAAGAAAAATGCGTATTCTTCAAAAATATTAAATACAATAACTGCTAAGATGGATTTTTTTTAAAAATATGCTAAACTTCAATAAATACGCAAATTTTCGTCTGCAGCAGTCTTTAACAAGGTCGCACAATTATGTCGGGCCTTAAAGTGGCTCAGTGTAGACCAGGTTTTAGATACTACCGTTATTAGGACCGAAAAACGCTAGTCAGCAACTTGACGATCGTTAAGGAACAAAAGGTTCTCAAGAGAAAAAGTAAAATTTTAGTTCTCATTGAAATGTGTACAATGTTATTTCTTCGACTCAGTGTACATCGTTAGCCTTTCCTCGCCAACGTGCAAATTATTCTGGGCCGGTGTCACGCAGCATTACCAGTGGCAACAAACAACACCGGTGATGGAGATAACTGTGCTGTGCGTGCAACAGAAGCGACGAGCCGACTCAGTAAAAATGCGTACAACCACCAATGACAGAAACATCAGCCTTGCATAAAATTCCGTTTTCCTATAGAAAACGACTAAAGTTTAAAATACATATATATGGTTAAGGATATTTGTGTTTGTAATGATAAAATGCAAACCATCTCAACCCGTTCAGTCTTGCATTCAGATACGATCTTAAGTTTTGCAATAGTTGCATTTTTTTTATGTTTCCTGTACTTACGGCACGTGCGCTTTTTGCAACCATGCGAGCAACGTACCACGTGTTCGTAAATGTCAGCATTAACCATTCACAAATGAGAGGTGCATAAACTTCAACAAATCAGATTTTTAAGGACGAAGACGCTCTAAACATTGGCCTCTGGAATCCTTATTGTGTACAGCACTGTGCACAAATATCCTTCAAGTTCAGCATGTCGTAGACCATAGACACGGGGACTGAATGAGTTAAAATTACTGCTCGTTGGATCGTTTCACCCTAGCGTGCACTCTAAAAGCTCGTTGCTGGAAGATCGTCTGACTCGCCGAAAAAGTTGTTTGTTTTCAATATTTCATTTCATTCTCAGACAACTTTAAGAGCACCGAAGTGGAAATTACCTAATCCTTGTAATAACTCTTTCCAGAGCAATCGTTGAAGACACAGAGTAGGTAAGCACACAGATAAGAAATAGCGTGACTGTTTATTTGATGTGGGCGTACCCATTCTCTGATTGGCTACGCGAGGCTTGGGAACCGTCCTTGTGTCTGAATTTCGAACTGTCTTATCTTCTCTATATTGTCAGAGAGAATGAAAATGTATTTACTGTTAGGCGATGGTCTCAGTTACAAGACAGACTCTTAAATTTTTGACTGTGATTTCCTGCCTTGTTTTATAGACAACAGAAATTCGATGATTTTGCAATACGTATAGGCAGTTCACAGTAAGTTGAGCACTTTTGAAAGCCCTGCTTAAGACGCATGTTGTGAATTCTTCCGCCATATTTAAAATTGCCATTGACATGGCCTGTTCACTTAATTTGTGAGTCTATAAAGTGAAACTGTGATATCAGGCAACCAATAGGAAAGCAAATATATTACCAAATTTGAAAGTACATGCACTTACGTAAATTATAAAAGTAAAGCAGAAAAATAAATAAATCATTTTGGTATTTAAAATTGTTTGTCTAACATTTCTGATTCAACGTTAGTATATGGAACTACCTACTTCCCGTTGTTACCAACTTTACTGGCCGCATGTTACTGGCAGTACGTGCGTTAAAATATACGCAGGTAGGGGCAGTGACATTTTTCAAAGGCTGATATCAAAAATGCATAATTAATAACCATGAACAGCCTATATTTGTATGTGTACACTAGCAGCGAACGGGGCATGCAACAACGGGCAGAGTTTCTTTCTGGAAGATTTTGTTCCTGAGAGAGTTGAGTTTACCGCGGAAGAGCTCTTAATTATTTGCTGGAACTAGCGGACTGCTATTCCTGACAGCTGTGGTCTTGTCGAGTGCGAGGCAGACGTTTCTGTCGACGGCGGCTGACGACTCGCCACTGGAGGGACGCCCCTCGTGGCCGTCACCTCCCCAGGCCTGCCAGCAAAACAAACGCATCCCCGCGGGAGCTACCGGCGGACAGGTTGGCCAACCGCTCGTTAAATAAAT
>NQII01000276.1:4218-59050 GCA_002778355.1 Clitarchus hookeri | reverse complement strand
CGTTAAATAAATCGCCGCGCCGCGCCGCCCTAGACAGCACGCCGCAGGAATGCGGCAGGATATACACTCGAGGCGGGGGCCCGTCGCGCGTTCCGCCGGAAGTGTAAATGTTTTGGCTGCGTCCTGGTCATCGATCACGATAGCCCCCCTCCCTTTCTTGGCCACAACCGCCGTAGTTTCCCCTGCGGCCTGTGCACGCTGGAGGCTGGAGTGGTGATGACTCGTGCCCAACTTCCGATGTGACTAAGTTTATTAGCTCCCTTTTGGTAACCGTGTGATTTGGAGCCGACGAATACCAGAAAATCTAGTAACCAAGTACACAGAAGCGAAACTATGTTTAGCCGAAGGGGGGGGGGGGCATAGTGTTTAAATTTGGGCAGCTCTTAACATCGAGGTGTTGAGAGCCGACGAGGCTGAGTGAGGTGAGTATGGAGCAGTGCCGGAATGCGAGGGTGGGAGAAACGGGTATCCCCGAGAAAACCCGCTGATCAGCGGCAACGTCTGGCACGATTCCCACATGCGAAAATCCGGGAGCGACCCCGCTAGGAATTGAACCCGGTTATTCTGGACGGGAGGCGAGTATTCTAACCACTACACCACTACACAACCGCGCCCCCCTGTGAGTCGGGGTGGTTGCCATGGTGATGAAGTAGACAACTCGCCTCTCACCAATGCGGATCCGGGCCAGACTCCCGGTGGGGTCACCCGGGTTCTCATCATGGTTGCCGTCGACCGGCGGGTTTTCTCGGGGCACTCCTTTTCTCCCCCGTCCTTGAATTCCGCCGCTGCTGCATGCTTACTTCATTTCAGCCCTCACCGGAAAGCAAGTCCTCGTTGTTAAAAGCATTAACTAAAACCTCTCAACTTCTTTAAAATGCTGAGCGATGCTCTGGGAATGGGGTTAGTGTCTGAATGGTTACTGCGAGCTGCGAAAGTTTCCTTAGGTTATCAGGCACTGATTGGCTAACCACGTTCCGACATGTTGCTGGCCATTGACGCCAAGTTTCAGGCGTTTGAGGCTAAAGTTCGCGGAATAAGCAAGTTTCACCTTTGTATAGGCTACTAACCGATCGTATTCGGTAGGTCTCGGGTTCGATTCACGATCCGGCCATTATGATTTCGGTATTCCATAATTTCTCTAAATTACACCAGGCGAATGTTGGGATAGTTCTTTACTAGAGGTCATGGCTGATTCTTTCACCTCTCCTGCTTCTGTACAACTTGCTACGTCTCTAATGACCTCACTGTCGACGACACGTTAAGCCCTACCTCTATGGTCACACGTATTCAGCAGGTTAGGATCTCTTTTTACCATGTTTCGGCGTAGTATCAATATTGACGGGTAGAGACGATGGTTTATAGCGGGGAAAATTTCTGTTTCATAGTTTTCACCGCACTGTGCGCATGTACGATTTATTTCTTTAATTACTGGCTGCCATGATTTTATGAAGCTTAATTCCTATTTATCTGGTTCCATGAGAATTCTGACTCACAATAACCGAACATTTATTATTTGCCTACATAGAAAGTGTCAAACCGAGAAAAAAACGTATCATCCAAACATAAAAGCATCTAGACGCTGTGGTGTTCTGAGAAATAGGTCGGCTCAAAAAATTCTCCTCGATGTGCCATAGGCTATCCACTGATGTTAAGAATTGTTTTCATATCAATGAATAAGCTTAAATAAAGCTTTCACACTTTTAATGATTGTGTACGTTATTGTTACACATCCCAGGAAATCAAGAGACCTAGGAAGACAAAAAGGAAGAAATGAATGCTACTCAACCATGACGCTCGTATTTCAGTGGGAGGTAAGTTGCAAGTCATCGGCCTGCTTGTCTCTGCCTCACTTTCGGGCGCCACAGGACGCCGGTGGTCGTAAGAAAAGAATACACGCCTGTTGGTTGATTTGTAGCAGGCGCCGACCGCGAGGCTTGCGTGGTACGGTGGCCCCGCAACGCTCCGTCAAAGCGTGAAATCGAAATTCTTCGTCGACGCGAGCTGCATATCCGAGCACTTGCACCCTTTCCCGTAAACGTTAACTCAGGATTTCTTTTACGCTTTGAGTTCTGTCGACGTAATAGTACGTCGTCTGAGCTGTATGAAGTTTGCTGTAACTCTACGTCATCCGCAATCTTTGAAGACACGGGTGAAGAAATATTACTTCTCCAGCAATTTTCATGAGGTTCTCGGTAACGTCATATTACGTCAGCAACACTCAAAGTGTAAAAAGAACATTTTATTGGGACACTTTCATCTCGGCAGTATGTTGTCAGAGAGACGGCCAGTAAAGAACGTGTGAATCAATAGGACTGCTGTAAATTGAACCAGGGAGACCAACAGAACTGATTGCCTGCCACAGGCAACTTAAGAATACAGAAGCGAAATAACCGTACATTCCAGCAAAATGGCGTTTTCGGTCAACAACATGTCGGAACACTGTTTGCCAATCAGCGCCTAGTAACTTACTTGCCAGCCGGCAGCCAAGACCATAGGGAACGTTTCGCAAAACTCAGTAACCCATCAGACATACAAGGTCCCTTTCAGAACCGGCGCAGCCAATCTGAGAATGGGTACGCTCACATAAAACGAACCTTCACGGTATTTCTCTTTTGCGTAGTTCACTATTCTGTGGCTGTGCCATGTAGTTTCCGTGTATATGTTTACTCTATGGCAACACCCTACGTTACGACCGGTGTCCGAGCTCCAGGCTTCGTAGACGTGAATCTCGGGCTGGAACCCGGCACGATGTTTCGCCGTTTCCATCTTTGGAGCATGGGCCAGTTCCCCGTAACGACTTCATAATGGAGGGTCCCGCGCTGTCGTGCTTGATGGCCCTAGTCCTCCCTGAAAGCGCAGGTCGGCCCAAATACGGCGGGAGCAGCTGAAAGTCTTATCGAGGCGGAACGCGTGTAGGAAAGCAAGCACCCAGTCAGCCGGCAAAGAGAAAAATACGAGACCATTCTGAAGGTGATTTCACACTTTTGAGTGCGGTGCAGATTCACTGGCAGTATTATTACAAGCTAGAAGTGAGTCGCCTATATTCACGACTGTAGGCAAGTGCACAGAGACGAAATAGCGTGGCGGTTACTTCAATGTAGGCATACCCATTCTCTCATTGGCTACACGAGGCTCTGCGAACGGGCCTTGCGTCTCATTGGGTGTTGTGTGCTCCTTAAAGTACCCTACTGGCTAAGTTTCCAGCTGACAGTTAGGTTAGCAGGCACTGACCGCAAAACTGCATCCCGACATGTTATTGGTTGGTGACGTCATTTTGCTGGAATATTGACTGGAGTTCGCGGTATAAGCGGCTGTTTCACTTCTGCGTTCTTAAGTACCTTGGGACTTCGCTGTGCTCTTGATGTAAGCGTACTCAATCACTGCGTGATGCCGGGGAATAAGACTTGTATCTGATTGGCTGTGTACGATTACCTGCAGCTTTCGGCTGTATCCCTCACATTTGTATATGGACGCAGATTGGCGAAGGCCATTATGGCGGGGCGTCCGTCCCGTGAGAGTAGTAGTAGATATATTTGGCCTGCTCTTAACATCGAGATATTGAGAGCCGATGAGGGTAAAGTGAGGTGAGTATGGAGCATCGCCGGAATGCAAGGGCAGGGGAAACGGGGGATCTCCGAGAAAACCCAGCGACCAGCAGCATTGTCTGTCACGATTCCTACGTGTGAAGATCCGGGAGCGACCCCACCGGAAATCGAACCCAGTACGTTCCGATTTGCGGATACACGTGCTGGTTGTTACAAGTACGACGTTGGCTTGCCTCTGACCAGCAGAAGGCACCTAGCACAGGAGGCGGCAACAAGGACAGAGATGAATCACCTCACGTCATGTCGAGGAGACGGCAGTTCGCTGCTAAAACCAGGACTCTAGTTGCACACACTGAGTTGCCATGCGAGTTATGTTACGGTAGTGAAAGGCCTCTAAAAGGGAGGATGGTGAGAGAGACCTTTTCCTGTCCAGAAGCAAAACTTTCAAAATTCAGCCAAGCTTGGGTATTCTTCTGCGATAGGTGTTAACTAATGTTCATGTGCAGCTATTTGGACTCAAGACACGATTGCCAAGGTCATCGCCAAGCATCTACTCAATTATTACATGGTACCAGCAAAGGTTTTTCAAGAACCCCTTCCATCAAATATTCACTATCCGAAACGTCCATGTTTAACGGCATACTAGTATTTGTCAGATTATATACCCCATTCTGTGATGGTTATAAGACCTACAAAATTAATGGGTTCAGTAAGAAAGATACAGTACATATTCGTCAACTCCTGTTTTTCGTTGACTGCAACTAATTTAGTCAAGTCAGGGGGTTGGTGTGGACCGTCAACGGTTCGGCCTCTCGATTCCATGAGCATGACGCCTCAGCGAGCACAGCCACAGAGTTGTTTACCATCGAAATTAGTGAACAGCTCTGAACTTCGAATGTGCCCCTCGGTAACTGGAAGCATTTGTCGAACTTGAAATTGGCTGATCCTCAGTTTGGGACACCACTAGAGGACTCTGTCATAATACTCAGGACAACAATAAACATCATTTCGCATTGGCACATTAAAAAAAATGAGTCACCTGCTGCATTAAACCAGGCGGTTCCGCGATCCACTATTGTTTCACCTCACACCTTAGTGCTGCTATATAAACTGGCAGTACGGATGTTGAAAAATATCGATATATATCGAAATTATATCAACAATATATCGATATAAATCGTCTATATATTTCAACGATTTTTATCGAAATCAGTATCTTTTTTCAGTTATTGGAAATAAATATTGTTAAACATGTTCTCTTAATAAGCTCTGTTTTGAATACAAAAATTTAATTAAAAAATTAATATATTTACTTTGGCAACATGCACCAAAAACCGGCACCACTTCTTTCTGCAATGTCTCGTGTCCTCAGTATGTAATATTCCAGGCAATTTTACATTTGTCAAGTGCTTTTTTACATAAAATATCCGAATCCGATGTACCAAAAATCGATATTTTTCTTTAAAAATATATAATTTTGTAAAAAGATATCTTTATAAATAACTAATATAAATAATATGTATAATTTTTCCGATATCAACATTCCTAACTGGCAGCAAGCAGTCTCCGCTGTCCACATTCAAGCAGCTTGTTAAATACGCGCAGTTCACCGATTTCCCAAAGACACGCACACTTACTCGTAGCCCATAAGTACTGGCCTCTAAACTCTGCTTTCTTCCAATGCCCATAGGGCGTGATTTCAATCTGCTATGCAGACCTGGACTGCTATGAATTATGACCATAAGAGACTCTATAACATTTCGGGTCATCATTCGGTACCAAGGCAGACGACGCACAAGTATATGCTAGTTTCACTTGTGTCATTGGACCTCCACTCCTCTGACTTGACCTGCAGAACTCACAACCAGCAGTGAACTTTCAGCACTCTGGTGACTTAATTCCGTGTGTCTGGGTCAAACGGTGGAATGAGCACGCCTGTGTCGACAGCCAATGAAGGAGTGGCCTCCGCTTCAGTGTTCCGAGGAATGCGGAGTCTACGTTGGTGCCGTCTTATATTGCAAAGTAATAGTTTCTCGGCCGAAGATATCCGCCTTGTTGAATATAGGACGTTACCACATAGCGCAAGCGTAGCCATATGTGTCAACGGTAGATTTAAGTATTCGGCGATACCAACAGAGCCTGAAAAAAAAACTCGTGTATGATTTTGAACATTACACAGCTTTTTAGCATAAACATACAATTTTTTCTGGATAAATCACCGGGTATCACAGGGCATGGGCGCTAGTCTGACTTGGCTGTATTATTTCCGTAGCATTTACTCCAGCTCTCTTACTTAGCCTTTGACCTTTACATCAGTTTGACCTTCACAGCGAGGGATTAAGAATATGCTCGACCAACGTGGTTGTCCACAAGTTAACCCAGTACTGACCAGAGAAAAAAGCCTCACTCTGATACTACTGGCCGCTTTTAGACACATTTCGTCTCGTTTTGAAAACCCTCGATTTCTAAGGAACACCCGTGATCAGTCTGGGGCATTGTCCGCAAACATCCTGTCTCCCCAAGACAATGATGCAGTCATATAGTCGTTCACTGCTTCAAAATTTACCACAGAGTATATAAGTACACAGAGGCAAAATGGCGAGGTGGGTCCTTTGATGTGGGCGTGCCCATTCTCTGATTGGCTGCGCGAGACTCTAGGAATGGTGCGTGTGCCTGATTAGCTACTTACTGACTGGAGCGAAAGGTTCCCTATTGGCTGAGCTGCCGGCTGGAGAGTAGGTTACCAGTCGCTGGTTCCAGAACGGCGTTGCAACATTTTACTGGCCAGGGACATGTTGTTGGCGCGTGCGGCTGGACTCCGCGTAATAACATACGGTAATAATAAGCGTCTGTTTCACCTCTGTATTCTTAAGTACTCTGTGACCTTACCGAAAAGGGGATAATTCTTTCAGGCTCGTGAGTCCAATCCATATCACATCGACAAATTAGCAAGCTAATATCGTGCATGGTGATTCTAGTATCGGAAGTTCCTGCCACTACATCTCGTCCACGGATTAACAAATATTTTGAAATTAACATTAAAGAATAATTATTGTACAACTTCGTCTAATTTAAGGTAATTACAGACTGCAGTCATTAAAGTAAGAGGCAGAGTAGATAAATTAGCAGATGTGGTTCCTTCGACACAGGCAATCCCATTCTCTAATTGGCTGTGCGAAGCTCTGAAAACAGTTCTGGTATCCGATTCGCTGTTGTGGGTTTCGAAAAGTTTTCTTCTATTGGCTGGGCTGCCGGCTGGTAAGTAGGTCACTGGGTATTAATTAGCGAACTGTGTTCCGACATGTTGCTAGCCAGTGACGCCATTTAGCTGACGTGTGTGATTGGAGTTCACGGTATAAGCAGCTGTTTCACCTCTGTATACGTACATATTCTGCAGTTGGGAGCAAAATCGGACAAGTAATGCCAGGATATAACGTTCTGAGAAAAGAGTGTGTTTTAAATTATGCAAATTTGAAATCGGCTCTTTTTTGTTTTACACACATTAAAGTAACAACTGGCACAATGGCTGAGTATTTATATTTGAATAATTAAACAGTGCTTCTTTATCGAGACATTTAAACCAGGTTCAAAGTGGTGTTAATTGTTACTTGTAGCGGAAAGATACACACACACACACACACTCACACAATAAAATGGAAGAAGAAACTAAGTAAGGCTTTCTTAAAAAAACTCGCAGCTTATTGCGTACAAAATATATAAAGATATAAATATATATATATTCATATACGTTTCTGATAGAGAAGGAGGTGCTGGGACTTATGGACTACCGGTTTCCACGCTAGCCGCCAAAGATGTCTCTAGTTGGCAGCGCGACGGGCTGAGTCATTGTTCGTACGCGTGGAGCCGCGTTGGTAAGGGGAGACGAGAAAAAGCACCTGTTGACGTGTCCCGCCCACCTTACAATACGATATATTACACACAGTTCAACTACTTTACCGCGAGCCGCTACTTCTACACTCGGAGGTTTTCTTTTTAAGGGAAAACAAGCATACGAAGGTCTCATTTGTGGTACTGTCTACCTCATAAACTAGTTCTAATTAAAGCAAATGACACTGTTCGGACAAAGAACATTTATTTTCTTTTTACCAAGTGATCGGTGTTGCCTCCTGCTTGTTTCTTACTGAATCAAGTTCGACACAGTCCAAACTACCCACGCGTATGGCTATACGCAATTACATTAGTCTCAGACTTGAAGATATGTTTTCATCAACCATGCAGGATGCCGGTTTAGATTACATCTGATACATATAATCCATGATTAATCAAAGTCATGAAACGTGGCATCGAAATTAGTGAAAAAATAATGGCCCCAAATCAGGTACGTACATATTGCAAGTAATATGGTAAAATTGCTGTAAGTTCCCCAAAATCTATTCAAATTTGTAGTGAAATATTTTGCACTATTATTCTGTACGCACTCACGTTAGAAAACTGTGCGAACATTGCTTATTCATGTGCAAGAATAATCTTACAAAATTTGCGCGGTCATTATGATGCTCTCAAACAAAAATTCACTTAGCAAAATACGAATGACCTATGGGATTTACTGTGAGTTACTCTATAAGTATTATGGTAAATCTGTAAAATTATGTGATCGTTAGGATAATTAAAATTTTAGTGATTCAAGCAAAAAATTTACAGATGTATATGTTATTGTATTATTACTGACATNCGTTAGGATAATTAAAATTTTAGTGATTCAAGCAAAAAATTTACAGATGTATATGTTATTGTATTATTACTGACATTATATATTTCACCAAAAAACTGACAATTTCGAAATAAATTTATTTTGAAATATGTAACTGAAGAACATATGTTGGGNTATATATTTCACCAAAAAACTGACAATTTCGAAATAAATTTATTTTGAAATATGTAACTGAAGAACATATGTTGGGAGCCGGAAAGGCAATAGAACCTTACAACACACGCACACTAATAATTATTTTCCTTTCCCAGGCGCAGTGCTCCTCTCCTCTTTCCATTTCAGGTTGTTTGTCAACATTCTTCTCCATTCTTCACTGCTTTTTACAACACGTTTACCCCTATGGTATTATGGTGCCGGATAACTGTGCGTCACAGAAATACTCGTTCTTTCCCCGTGGACCGGTGGCTCAGCGGTTAGCCTGCTCGCCTCCCAGCAAGGTGAACGGGGTTCAATCCCAGGTCAGGCCTCTCCCGGATTTTCTCAAGTGGGAATCGTGCCGGACGATGCCACTGGTCGGCGGATTTTTTTTTCGGGAATCTCCCGTTTCTTCCGCCCTTTCATTCCAGCGCTGCTCCATTCTCACCTCAATTACCTCATAGGATCTCAAGATCTTGCTGTTAAGAGCCGCCCAAATCTCTTCCCTCCCACATTCCTTCCCTTTACTTCGCAGTTCCCTTTCTGTTATCACTGTTCTTCCTTTCTTCAATTAATACATAATTTCTTTATTATATATTTTCTCCCTCATTCATTGTCTCTGTACACATGGCAGCCGGTGCAGTTGTAACATTCCTGCTTCATGCCCCTTACTTATTTAGCGTTCATAAAAAACATTTTCACCTCTCTCTTCGTTTTGTTTATGTCTTGTTATTGTGCTGTCACTAGTCACGTTCTTTTCTTTTCTTCGTTAACATTGGTTTTCTTTTTTTTTTTATTAGATTTAGGAGTGATTTTGTTTGTGTGTATCGTATTTTTTTTGAGGTTTTGGTTATTTTTATCAAGTAATTACTAAGTTTTTTTTTGTTACAGTCACTGCTCGAGTTATTCCTTTCTTGTCTTCAGTTGCCATTCCCTTTACGATAGAAGAGCATTTATTTTGGCTGGAGTGTTGTGTATTTATCAATTATTGTATTATAATTTTATGTAATTTAATGTAACTTGTCATGTTAAATAAATAAAATTGTCAATCAATCAAAAGGTCCGAATACCAAGCTCCCGGTCGGGGGTTAAATTAGAGAAAAAAGGCAATGAACAGGTACATAAGGCCCAAGTACACAAGTTCTTGCTGTGAAATGAATTCACAAAATTTCTATTTCTCTAAACATAAGCACGTCATTGAGAACTCTTTAACACCTATTTGGAGCATACTGGCTTATCGTTTTGCATTTAGCTGTATCTCTCAGCTTCAAGTNTTGAGAACTCTTTAACACCTATTTGGAGCATACTGGCTTATCGTTTTGCATTTAGCTGTATCTCTCAGCTTCAAGTACCAATTTATAGTCTCAGTCAGATCAACAGTCCGCAGTCTTCTTTTAAATATACTGAAAAATACGCAAACATAAGAAAAGCATAAAAGAATAAAGTAATCTTATGTCCAAATATTGGCGCTAGTGAGTTGCATGCTGAAATAGTAAGAAGTCCAGACCCAAAATATTGGAACGAGTGAAATATGACTATGGACCAAAGAAAACTGTACTTTAAATAACGAAATGTCACCATTACTACTGGGGTTGTGTCCCCACGAATTTGGCAATGATCAAACCTGGCTTTCGCTGCTCTGAGGAACCTGCTCATAGCGCATCCTTCTGCTTCGTCGACAGCAGCAATTGAACTGAATTTATTTACTGAGTAGCGTTTTACTGATCCTGGTATAGAATGTAAGTCTTCAATAAATTCCGGGACACTAAAGCAGTTAGCAGTTTCAAACTATTTTCTGTATGGTGAATGAGCAGAACTTGGCGTGTACGGAGTATAACATCATAAATAGCGCTCTTTAAAAAACCGGGCAAGTCCTGTAATAAAAATATTTGAAAAATTGCTTTCATAAATCCAGGAAACGGCAACATATAGCTGTTTCTAATAATTATTTAAAGTGAAAAAATATATAAAATATGCGTNAACGGCAACATATAGCTGTTTCTAATAATTATTTAAAGTGAAAAAATATATAAAATATGCGTACTTTATAAAAATAACAGGAAAAGAAAAATGAGTGAAAATTAAACCTAAATTACATAAACTTGTTACACAGAAAATTCGCACAAATAAAATTGATTAAGGTTTTTGCTGTCCAGTAAACATGAAAAAAGAATGTCATTTCTTTGATTGATAACTTGGGAAGATAACTGTGTGANAGGTTTTTGCTGTCCAGTAAACATGAAAAAAGAATGTCATTTCTTTGATTGATAACTTGGGAAGATAACTGTGTGATGACAGTGTTAATTTATTAAGACATGATACTGGTGTCAAAAATCACAGCCGCATCGTGTAACAGAACGTATAATTGNCGACAGTGTTAATTTATTAAGACATGATACTGGTGTCAAAAATCACAGCCGCATCGTGTAACAGAACGTATAATTGCTTATTCTTAACGCTTCGTATGCAAATCGACGGTATGAATTACGGCTTTGCAAACAAGACGGGCCACACTTTCAGATTACGACAGGCGAAAGAGGTAAGTTACACAACTCGAAATCACTGAGTGGATTACAAATGAAGGTTCGTTGAAAATGTGGGAGTGGTCGAGAAAGATGATTGCGCTAACGAACTGTCAGTCACGAGTAGAAAAGAAATANGTTCGTTGAAAATGTGGGAGTGGTCGAGAAAGATGATTGCGCTAACGAACTGTCAGTCACGAGTAGAAAAGAAATACCTTTTTTTAACAACACGATTAAAAAAACACGTTAGTATGTTTTGTGAAGTTAAAGAGGACGTTGTTAATTAGAAATATAAACATAGTAACGAACATAATCTTTCGCTTACCATACAGTTATATCAGAAAATTGGCGAGCACGCACTAGTGAAACGTAGTGGTGATCTCTGTGATGTAGATAAGAAGTTAGCTTATTGGGTGCGTGAAGCTGCGGAAATGGCCACTCCTACTAATTGTCTTCCGTGTGCTGCAAGCGGCTCCTTCTCGGTCGTTTCATTGTCTGACAAGTTCGTCATCACTCACTGATTGGTGAATGACGTCCCGCCATGTCACTTGCCCTACTCATTACTGCGAAAAATTTTACGGACACACTGATTATGATGCTATCATTAAAACTGGCAACGACATAGAGAAAANCTGATTGGTGAATGACGTCCCGCCATGTCACTTGCC
Organism: Clitarchus hookeri; assembly: GCA_002778355.1. Taxonomy (NCBI): domain Eukaryota; kingdom Metazoa; phylum Arthropoda; class Insecta; order Phasmatodea; family Phasmatidae; genus Clitarchus; species Clitarchus hookeri. Next base: position 47,448 of record NQII01000276.1, on the reverse strand, counting down.
CTACTCATTACTGCGAAAAATTTTACGGACACACTGATTATGATGCTATCATTAAAACTGGCAACGACATAGAGAAAACAGTACTATGTCACAGAGTAGGTAAGTATTCAGAGGTGAAACGGCCTTTTATACAGCTAACTCCAGTAGCACATGCCAGCAGAATGGCGTCACTGGTCTAAAACATATATGTACACCACACGGCGATTAGCGGTAAGAAATTTACTGGCAGTTCGGCAGCTCAGGCAATAGGGCAATAGGTTTCACAGCACGAAACAGCAGACACAACGCCCTTTCCCAGAGTGTCACGCAGCAAATCAGCGAATGANGTTCGTTGAAAATGTGGGAGTGGTCGAGAAAGATGATTGCGCTAACGAACTGTCAGTCACGAGTAGAAAAGAAATAACTTTTTTTAACAACACGATTAAAAAAACACGTTAGTATGTTTTGTGAAGTTAAAGAGGACGTTGTTAATTAGAAATATAAACATAGTAACGAACATAATCTTTCGCTTACCATACAGTTATATCAGAAAATTGGCAAGCACGCACTAGTGAAACATTGTGGCGATCTCTGTGATGTAGATACAAAGTTAGCTTATTGGGTCTGTGAAGCTGCGGAAATGGCCACTCCCACTAATTGTCTTCCGTGTGCTGCAAGCGGCTCCTTCTCGGTCGTTTCATTGTCTGACAAGTTCGTCATCACTTACTGATTGGTGAATGACGTCCCGCCATGTCACTTGCCCTACTCATTACTGCGAAAAATTTTAGGGACAGACAGATTCTGATGCTATCAATAAAACTGGCAACGACATAGCGAAAACAGTACTATGTCACAGAGTAGGTAAGTATGCAGAGGTGAAACGGCCTTTTATACAGCTAACTCCAGTAGCACATACCAGCAGAATGGCATCACTGGTCTAAAACATATATGTACACCACACGGCGATTAGCGGTAAGTAATTTACTTGCAGTTCGGCAGCTCAGGCAATAGANAGAAATTTACTGGCAGTTCGGCAGCTCAGGCAATAGGGCAATAGGTTTCACAGCACGAAACAGCAGACACAACGCCCTTTCCCAGAGTGTCACGCAGCAAATCAGCGAATGAATACGCTCACGTCAAAGGAACAGATAGGCTATGAAAACTGCTCAGTAACCGCAATCATACTACATACAGCCCGTTTATCTGGGGCGTGAGGCTGAAGTTGCGGTGCACGTCAAAGTTACGCTTCTGCAATGCTGGGTGTTCTGTGGCATGACCTTGAACCACTCCTGGTCCCGGATGCAGCAGGAGAAGGGTCAGGCCCACAAGGCGTGGCTTCATTCAACCATGGCCCGCCGAACCATCTTTCCGAGTACATGTGACCTCAACGCCGAACTAGATGGGACTGTATCAGTAACCGCGCCGTTATTACAAGGAATTACGCCAACTTGGGCTATGTCCCAATAGGCCCAGAGAACGCTCTTACGTACTATCACTCTCACGACCACGTCATAATGACGTCACAGAGAACGCTCTTACGTGTTATCACTCTCACGGACACGTCATAATGACGTCACAGAGAACGCTCTCTGGTCATCTCAATTTGTGGAAGAGAAAGAGAGAGTGAAAGATCGAGAGCACAGAGCCCCATCATTGTTTACAGCGTTTCAGCTTTGGAATGAGGTTATATTAACTTTCCGGGCCAAAACTATTTCGCAGTGTACCTGTAAGTGGATAATTTTAATTGATATAGTCAACGGAATAACTTACATAATACGTATATATAAATATATCGGTGTGGATTTATGACAAATGCCTCGGTTTTGCCATGACATGTATTTTTGTCACTTTCGCATAGAGTGCACAGTTACATAAAATTGTTGTAAAATGACAGAAATGTGTAAAACTAGTACTTTATGCCCTAGCAGTTATTCTAATAGCGTTATATTTTTTGTGAAAGTTTTCGAACATACATAACGTACTTCCAACAGCTATGGCCACGATCATGATTCCGCACCTTTTGGAATCAGAGAGTGGCTGACTCCGTTTCACAGAGCGATAGAGCGAGAGAGCGCGAAGCAGTGCTCTCGCCAGGTTGTACGAAAGACTGCTCTCTCGAAAGAGTACTCTTCAAATTGAAAAACGGCCATAGAGCCGTCGTCTGTCACAACTTAAAAAGTCATTAGCTCTATCCGCAGGAAGCAGCAAAGGAAGCGAGGTCACTCTTAGGCTATGTGTTGAGGAGGCCGGGATAGCGGTAGTTCGAGCTCGGGAGATTCCCGGGAAAACCCGCTGGCTAGCAGCATCGTCCGACACGATACCCACGTGCAAAAATCCAGGAGCGACCCCGGGGGGAATCAAACCTGGTTCGTTTTAATGGGAGGCGAGTGATCTAACCACTATTCTCCACTGCGGTCCCTTTTAGGCATTGTGTACAAAACAATACGACGTAAAAAACGAAGAACAAATGCACATCTCACTATAAATTTCTGTAATATTACTAAAATGTTAAATGTTACACAAAATATTGTTTTTTGCGACGTTCATGCAAACGACACTGTCATAATTATTTTCAGCAGAAGTAGTGATATGACCATATCATATTTTAAAAGGTAGCTGTTAACAAATAAGTATCTAACAGGTAACCAAAGAGTAGACAACACAGAGACGATATGGTGTGGCGGTTCCTTTGATGTGGACGTACCTTCTGTGATTGGCTGCGAAGGATCTAGGAACGAGCATTATACCTAATTGGGTACTACTGCCTGCTGCGAAAGGTAACCTATTAGCGGGCTACCGGCTGACGCCATTTTGCTGGCGTCGGCGGCTGGAGTTCTTGGAATAAGCTGCCGTTTCACCTGTGCCATAACTAACTCTTCTGCATGCCGTGTGTAGTCGTGTAGTAGTAGCAAGTTTGACTCGCAGTCAGGAGTTCGTGGGTGGTTCAAAACCGATCGACAGTACCGGACAGCACTTCCCGATTACCAACACGTGTGCGGGTAAAACGTAGTAGAATTAGATTCTTCTCGGCACCATTTGCGTTTCCTCGGAAATTATTGCATCTGTGTTGACATCGCTCGAGATAAACCAGTGTAGGCATACAAGTTATATTATTTATTTTCTAAGCTGACTCGTTACACATGGATATTCTCAAGCCAGCCCAGCCCAAAGGAGTTGGTGGTCCTGTAGAATGAAAGTATGGAGACATGAAATCTANAAATCTTAATATTTCGACGGAATTAAAACACATAACTAGGATAGACATTTCACGTAACGATTCAGGAAGAAGTTTCACAGCATCGTTATTTCCAGAGAATTTAAAATGAATGAAATTTCTTCAAATTACTGAGATACACGTATACAATCAGAGCGAAAAATATTTAATTGTGTCTATTTAAAATAAAGGGAATATTTTAACCAAACATTTACAGTGCGCTGCCATTTTTCTATATTAGTATAAAACTATGTGCTTTGCGAGTAAATTTAAATATTCTGAACAGTATATAGTTAGAGGGAGTATTTAGATTACTGGTTAGGTCGTGTAGCTTTCATTTTGTACATCTCTAATTGTAAAAGGAACTGCAATAAATTCTAAGAAACATTGCAAAATTATAAATACAAATATCCTGGAGTGCGCTTATACAAGTTATACAAATATACAGTTCTTCAAGATGTGATCACAGAGACGATAAGTACACAGAGTTGTAATGGCGTGGCTGTTTCTTTGATGTGGGCTGTCCATTCTCTGATTGGTTGCACGAGGCTCTGGGTACAGGCCTTTTATCTGATTTAGCTACTGCGTGCTGCAGAAGTTTCCCTATTGCCAGGGCTGCCGGCTGGCAAGTAGGTTACCAAGCAGGCGGTTGTTGATGAACGGCGTTCCGACACATTACTGGCCAGTGACGATATTTTGCTGACCTAAGCGGCTGGAGTTCGTGTAATAGGTGGTTTTCACCTCTGTATACCTACATACTCTGTGATGTGATCAGCAGATATGTAAACTTTCACGAATAATGAAAAATAGCAAGGACGCAATACATGCGTGTTTTTTTTTTGTGTCTGCAGATCATTTTCGTAGGCCCAATTGTTCTTGCACCCAATTTCAGTGAACCGCAGCACCACTTGAAACGCATTTCTTGATTTTAAATTGCCAGATCAGTTCTCTGTCATGTTTATAAATTATCCAGCTCAAGGTTTCCTATAATTATGTTTTTCTTCTCGGACTTAAATCTGGGTAATACAAAAAAGTAAATACCAATACAATGGTAAAATAGTTGCTTATTCGGCGAACTACAACCACACACACCAACAAAATGGCGTCATTAACCAGTAACATGTCGAAAACACCGGTCACCAATCAGCGCCTGCTTGGTAAGCTGCTTGCTCGTGCAGCCAATTGGAGAATGGGCAGACCCACATCAAAGGAACCGCCCACAACATTTTGTCTCTGTGTTTTACTTTTATATTTTGAATAATTTGGAGCCTAACTAAAATGCTAATGTTTGAGAGCCTTGGAGATGATGGTGTTTTATTTTATTTTTAATAAAGACGCACCAGTTGGTTTAGGGACAACTGTTACATTATGAGTAGAGTTCGGATATTTTAAGGGCGTTGGGTGAAGTGAGATGGAGAAGGAGCGGAGCGGAATGCACGGTCGTGGGAGCCAACACGCAACGTCCACCACGTTTCCCACGTGTGAAACTCGAGTACGGCACCGCCGGGAAGCCAGCCTGCATTGTCTTGGTGAATGCCGGTGCTCTAGCCACATGACTACAGCGACACTTTGTTAAATGTTCGTGCTAGACTTCACTATCCGACATACGCTTGAAAGAAATTCGTAATTACATTGGTTGCTAGTCTTTGTACTGGCGTTGCAGGAAGTTGGTCACCTTAATGTTGAATGTCTTATTACTCTCTTTAAAGTGTGAAAGTGTCCCTTACTCTGGCTCCACAATACAGCGACGCGCTGCGGTGCGACGCATGCCGACGCGATGGGCGGCGACTAGCTATACTTACTGTAGTGTTTCACAACTGAGCGATGATGTGTCGACGACGGATGCCGTCTGAGATGGTGCTGATATCTATTTTAAGGTGGAAATTGCATTTTTGACCTCACAAATGTGACAAAGGACCCGCGGAACATTCACTCTGCCACTGTCGCAATAATATGTTTTAAGTGTGTAGAAGATAAACAAGGCCGTATGAACGCGAGGNGGCATTGTGTACAAAACAATACGACGTAAAAAACGAAGAACAAATGCACATCTCACTATAAATTTCTGTAATATTACTAAAATGTTAAATGTTACACAAAATATTGTTTTTTGCGACGTTCATGCAAACGACACTGTCATAATTATTTTCAGCAGAAGTAGTGATATGACCATATCATATTTTAAAAGGTAGCTGTTAACAAATAAGTATCTAACAGGTAACCAAAGAGTAGACAACACAGAGACGATATGGTGTGGCTGTTCCTTTGATGTGGACGTGCCTTCTGTGATTGGCTGCGAAGGATCTAGGAACGAGCATTATACCTAATTGGGTACTTCTGCCTGCTGCGAAAGGTAACCTATTAGCGGGCTACCGGCTGACGCCATTTTGCTGGCGTCGGCGGCTGGAGTTATTGGAATAAGCTGCCGTTTCACCTGTGCCATAACTAACTCTTCTGCATGCCGTGTGTAGTCGTGTAGTAGTAGCAAGTTTGACTCGCAGTCAGGAGTTCGTGGGTGGTTCAAAACCGATCGACAGCACCGGACAGCACTTCCCGATTACCAACGCGTGTGCGGGTAAAANACCAACACGTGTGCGGGTAAAACGTAGTAGAATTAGATTCTTCTCGGCACCATTTGCGTTTCCTCGGAAATTATTGCATCTGTGTTGACATCGCTCGAGATAAACCAGTGTAGGCATACAAGTTATATTATTTATTTTCTAAGCTGACTCGTTACACATGGATATTCTCAAACCAGCCCAGCTCAAAGGAGTTGGCGGTCCTGTAGAATGAAAGCATGGAGACATGAAATCTTAATATTTCGACGGAATTAAAACACATAACTAGGATAGACATTTCACGTAACGATTCAGGAAGAAGTTTCACAGCATCGTTATTTCCAGAGAATTTAAAATGAATGAAATTTCTGCAAATTACTGAGATACACGTATGCAATCAGAGCGAAAAATATTTAATTGTGTCTATTTAAAATAAAGGGAATATTTTAACCAAACATTTACAGTGCGCTGCCATTTTTCTATATTAGTATAAAACTATGTGCTTTGCGAGTAAATTTAAATATTCTGAACAGTATATAGTTAGAGGGAGTATTTAGATTACTGGTTAGGTCGTGTAGCTTTCATTTTGTACATCTCTAATTGTAAAAGGAACTGCAATAAATTCTAAGAAACATTGCAAAATTATTAATACAAATATCCTGGAGTGCGCTTATACAAGTTATACAAATATACAGTTCTTCAAGATGTTATCACAGAGACGATAAGTACACAGAGCTGTAATGGCGTGGCGGTTTCTTTGATGTGGGCTATCCATTCTCTGATTGGTTGCACGAGGCTCTGGGTACAGGCCTTTTATCTGATTTAGCTACTGCGTGCTGCACAGAAGTTTCCCTAATGCCAGGGCTGCCGGCTGGCAAGTAGGTTACCAAGCAGGCGTTTTTGATGAACGGCGTTCCGACACATTACTGGCCAGTGACGATATTTTGCTGACCTAAGCGGCTGGAGTTCGTGTAATAGGTGGTTTTCACCTCTGTATACCTACATACTCTGTGATGTGATCAGCAGATATGTAAACTTTCACGAATAATGAAAAATAGCAAGGACGCAATACATGCGTGTTTTTTTTTGTGTCTGCAGATCATTTTCGTAGGCCCAATTGTTCTTGCACCCCATTTCAGTGAACCGCAGCACCACTTGAAACGCATTTCTTGATTTTAAATTGCCAGATCAGTTCTCTGTCATGTTTATAAATTATCCAGCTCAAGGTTTCCTATAATTATGTTTTTCTTCTCGGACTTATATCTGGGCGATACAAAAAAGTAAATACCAATACAATGGTAAAATAGTCGCTTATTCGGCGAACTACAGCCACACACACCACCAAAATGGCGTCATTAACCAGTAACATGTCGAAACACCGGTCACCAATCAGCGCCTGCTTGGTAACCTGCTTGCTGGTGCAGCCAATCGGAGAATGGGCAGACCCACGTCAAAGGAACCGCCCACAACATTTTGTCTCTGTGTTTTACTTTTATATTTTGAATAATTTGGAGCCTTACTAAAATGCTAATGTTTGAGAGCCTTGGAGATGATGGTGTTTTATTTTATTTTTAATAAAGACGCACCAATTGGTTTAGGGACAACTGTTACATTATGAGTAGAGTTCGGATATTTTAAGGGCGTTGGGTGAAGTGAGATGGAGAAGGAGCGGAGCGGAATGCAAGGTCGTGGGAGCCAACACGCAACGTCCACCACGTTTCCCACGTGTGAAACTCGAGTACGGCACCGCCGGGAAGCCAGCCTGCATTGTCTTGGTGAATGCCGGTGCTCTAGCCACATGACTACAGCGACACTTTGTTAAATGTTCGTGCTAGACTTCACTATCCGACATACGCTTGAAAGAAATTCGTAATTACATTGGTTGCTAGTCTTTGTACTGGCGTTGCAGGAAGTTGGTCACCTTAATGTTGAATGTCTTATTACTCTCTTTAAAGTGTGAAAGTGTCCCTTACTCTGGCTCCACAATACAGCGACGCGCTGCGGTGCGACGCATGCCGACGCGATGGGCGGCGACTAGCTATACTTACTGTAGTGTTTCACAACTGAGCGATGATGTGTCGACGACGGATGCCGTCTGAGATGGTGCTGATATCTATTTTAAGGTGGAAATTACATTTTTGACCTCAAAAATGTGACAAAGGACCCGCGAAACATTCACTCTGCCACTGTCGCAATAATATGTTTTAAGTGTGTAGAAGATAAACAAGGCCGTATGAACGCGAGGTGCAATGAGAGGCGCATTATTTATATGATGTTAATAGACGATTTAAGACGTGGGTGTAAACGCGCTTGTCGTATTCAAAATGTCAACAAATAGTTGTCCGTATTGTCAACATACAAAAACACTTGTTCTTCGCCGACGACAATCGCAGTGTCAGACTATCGCGCAACGCACTCGTCGCCGGCGCAATGCGACGGACTGCAGCCCTATCGTAAAGCATCGCATCGCAACGTATCACATCGCAACGCATCGCTGTATTGTGGAACCAGCTCTATGCGTGTCGCTCAAGTTGTCGGCCATTGGCAGAAGTCAAGCGAGCTTGCAGCACCCTGCAGTTTAGTGTGCTTCCAGATAATGTCGCGAATTTTGTAGGTCCCTAATGATGGACTCAAATCCTTCATACATAGACAAATATATCGCTATAGGTGTTGCGATGGACATTTTTTTTTTGTTCGTGACTGTACTAGTATCGGTTAAAACAGTCATATATATATAATATATAACAACATAAATGGGCTTGTGCTCGACATTACTAGTAGCAGCTGTTAATGAGATTACGAAGTATAGTTACAACAATGAATGATACCTTCCGCATAAGAGGGAGTTCTAGAGTTGGACACTGTTTTCTACTGCGTACAATGCATATCACTAAACAAAGCCACATCCTGTCCCATATATTGGCCACTATAACCGAGAGAGTTAATTCAATCTGGGCACGTGTTTCGAATCGCACATAAACATTTTTGATATTCGCATTTGCAATGAAAACTGAAATCTTCTAGTTACTGATATAACTCTTATGTTACGAATGTGTTATGGCACTTGGGTGCTGTCACTCACGTACAACGCCCAGAATAGATAAGTACACTGAGACGAAATGACGTCGCCATACCGATTCGTTGATTGGCTGCGCGAGGATATGGCTGGGTGGCCAGCTGTCAAGTAACTTACCTGACGTTCCGACATGTTTGCTTGCCAGTCACGCCATTTTGCTAGCGTGTGGGGACGGAGTTCACGGTAATTAAGCGGTTGTCACTTTTCTGCATTCTTTAGTATTCTGTGTACCAAGTTAAGCACTTGTTTCGGTTGGTTAACTTCTGCTAAAAATAAGGTAGCCTAATTGGATTAGGTCAAAATTTATGTGTAAAATTTAATATGGAACTATTTTGTGATAGTCGAGGTAATGAAGTAAGAGGTATTAGGGACAGGGCGATGGGCTTCTCACTGACAAAGTGAGTTAAGACGATTTCACCTAGCCATTATTTCCTAACGACAGAATGCTATATATAATATATTGAACACAGGAACTAGCAAAAAGCGGATCAGCGGCGTTACTAGGCAGTGGCTAGTTGGTGTGAGAGGGTGGGTTGTTGGGTGATGAGCTACCAGGGGGTGGGAGGCATGAAATACCTGCAAGAGGGTGGCAGGTTTGGGGGTAGGGGTTTTTCCTCTCGGGAAAATTTTTAAAGCTCAAACAGCATATGATGGATTTAAAGCCATTATGCAATGGAATAAGTAGCGTCCGCTGAGGGATAGACGAATTCTCCACCCATTGTTAGAGACCTGGAAATTTCACAGATTCATTTTGGGACAAGCTAGAATTCAAAACACATGTGTTGATATAACTTTAGCCATTGGTGCACGCGGTGTTTGACACCTCCTGGGGAACGCTGGCCCAATCGTCGCCTTCTACTGTGACAGCAGAGAACCAATACGCAGTTCATATCAGCATATTTGTACATACGACAGTCTAGCCCTCAGGCCATTGAAATCTCGAATTTTTCAGATCTCTACCCATTATGCTTAAAAAGAAATATTTTAATTCTGGCACGGACTTCTTGGGGAGAGATTGATCACCCTGATCACCCTACGTAGTTAATCCACTGCCGAGGGTAACGCTCACGGTGGTGATCATAGAGTAAAGATGAGGAAGAGTGATCTCGCTGGCTACGCACAACCAGACTCCGTGTCCTGACATTGAACTGCTTTTCTGCCAACATGACTAACCAAAACAGTGTGGATTGGAAGTGAGGTTAGAATACTGTGCAATAAACAAGTTTAGTGCTTTGAGATGTTTTTATACTTCATCCAACCAATTTGTAATGCCGTTTTATTAAATACAAATTGGTTAAATTATCTTATTAATATAATTACAGCCCCGAGTATTTTGCGGATTGATTTGGCAGCAGGCTAGACTGCACAGTCCTCTATACTCTCGAGACACTATCGTTTGCTTACTGGCCGCTGTAATCATGTGATACCTTTGTACAGGAATGTTCGGCGCTCACTCACATTACTGCTTCCTACTTACTACTGACTCGCAGTTAAACGGGGCGTGCCTAAACAACAACCGTCCAATCATAACAGTAGGGGAAAAGACCACGTGCTTGAGGTCTACCTCGCCACCGAGTGAATTCGCGGAATACTCGGAGCTCTAATAACAGAGCTCGTCATTTAAAAATTAAGATGTAAACAAACACGTTAATTATTGTTGAACACGTGACGTTGTCAGTTGTGCTACTTTGGAATAGTTTAATGTTGGGTACATGCGCCGAATACGAGTAATCGGCTTATTCCATTCACGGTTTCTTCACTCTTTTTGAATGAAACCTTTGAAAAATCACCCCATGTNATACGAGTAATCGGCTTATTCCATTCACGGTTTCTTCACTCTTTTTGAATGAAACCTTTGAAAAATCACCCCATGTTTGACGCATTTGGTTTTGTCATATATATATACCATGTACCACTAGCGTTCTATACTTATGGCAACATAAAAATAAATATTTTCATTTAAATTGACCTTTTACTGGTTACATATCACACATTAAATACAACATTTAATNTAACATAAAAATAAATATTTTCATTTAAATTGACCTTTTACTGGTTACATATCACACATTAAATACAACATTTAATTTATAATTAATGTGAATAAAAACAAGAAGTTACAGATATAACTAATAAGCCTACTTNCATTAAATACAACATTTAATTTATAATTAATGTGAATAAAAACAAGAAGTTACAGATATAACTAATAAGCCTACTTCCTCACCATGGGTGCAATTAATTTTTAAATAAGATATTAAAAGCTTAGTTGGTAGGAATGACCTGACTTCTCTTTGAAAGCAATAACATTAGAAATGAAACCAGAAACGTATGCAACATTAGCGAGATAATTACAAATATATGCGTGCCTTATGTGGGACTTGAACCTAGAAAACCTTGTACATTAAACTAGCGTGCAATGTATTGCTTTATGGGGGTCAGATACGGAGCATCAACTTCGTATTTAGTCAGTCTAATGTTTAGAATTATAGGGTTTAAGAAACTAAAATATTTAGAAGGCCGTCGTTTTGAAAATAAGTGGCTGAGTAACTTAAAACAAGCAAGTTTATATAACCTACCGTAGCGCTACTTGAGTGAAGAATTTTGTGGAAATCGGTTGTTTGGTCCCTCAGATATGCCATAAAAAACTTTATTTTATTATTTGATGCTATAGTACAAAATTTAAAAAAAAAAGCTCTATATACGATTCTCTCAATGTATAATGTTTACAAACAAAATTTAGTTGAATTTGGTTAAATTTTTTAATTTATGTGACAAACCTTTCTTAATTATTTATCTAGCCACAATTTTGAACATCGTTGTCTGACACATTTAAATCATGAAAGTTTACATGGACTTCTGTAGCATTTATAGTGTACACAATTTGGTACAAATTAGTTGAAATGTTCCGGTCTAACATTTGGTGTGGGAATGGGTTAATGGGTCCTCGAGATATGGCATAGAACTTCCATAATTTTCATATGGCGATCTTCATAAATGGAGGACAAAAAAATAATGTAGTGGCGCATTCGATGATTGTATACTGCCAATTTACAAAGTTAAGTTAAAATAGATTACACAACTTCGTGTACATAGCATACAAAACTAAATTTTTTTTATAACTGCCATTTTGAAAACAAGTGTATCATTAACAAATATATATTTATTAATACGGCCTGTCACAGTACAGCTCCTCCGCCTAATTTTGTAAGAATAGATTAATTGTTTCCTGAGACATGAGATAAAAACTTTATTTGATTTGGTAAGGCTATCATACAAAATGGCAGAGAAATGAGGAAAATTTTTTACCGAGATATGACATAATAACTTCATTTATTCGAATGGTGCTATCTTCCAAAATGGCCAATGAAAGTCATTATGTGTTGTTATATATGATGCACCTAACAGATACTTTTAGTATACGAAATTTGGTTGAAATTGTTTAAATGATATAACAAATATACCAAATAAACGCAAACAATTCGTACAACCGCCATTTTAAAAGTAAGTTCATAATAATGTTAAATCACTTACGTTTGCTTGGCCTATTATAGTATTACTTAACTGTCAAAACGGGTGAGAATTGGTTTATTAGTTTTCAAGTTATAAAGAAAAAATTGTATTTCTTTATTTCGTGCTATTTTCAAAATGGCGGACTAACAACAAAATACATTACAAAATTTAATTTTTACCCAAAGCTCTGCAATAATATAAATTTTGGTTGAAATCGGTTGGATGGTTCTCGAGATATGACACATTAACCCAAATTTTCTAATAGCCGCCATTTTGAAAATAAGTTTTTGACTGCGTGAAAACTATAAAAGTCAAGTGTTTTTACTGAGTACTACGGTTTACCAAGTTTGGTAAAATTCAGTAAAAGCGTTCAAAAATTGAAAGTGGGGGANTGAGTACTACGGTTTACCAAGTTTGGTAAAATTCAGTAAAAGCGTTCAAAAATTGAAAGTGGGGGACACACACACACACACACATACACTCTCGTACACATACACACACACAGGGACAGGAAAGTGATCATATAAGCATTTCTTTCCTTCTGAAAGTAGGCTAACAATGAGAAAATAGATGTATTAATAATACCGAGTAAAGAAAAGTTATCATGCAAAATGTTATAGAAGCGAGTGCGCAGGAGGCGTAGGAATATCCTGAAAGTATAACTTTATCAGGGCTTAACAAAAGTTGGAAGTAACAATGAATGGATTGCGCCTCATTTTTAGTCTATTGAGTTGAGTTGAGAGATTTGGGCGGCTCTTAAAAATGAGGTCTTGAGAGTCGATAAGGGTGACATGAAGTGAGAATAGAGCAGAGCCGGAATGCAAGGGTGGGGGAAACAGGAGCTCCCCGAGAAAATCCCGCCGACCAGTGGCGTCGCCCTGCACGATTCCCACTTCCGAAAATCCGGAGTGACCCAACCGGAAATTGAACCCGGTTCGTCTTGTTGGAAGGCCAACCTCTCAGCCACCGTGGGCCTATATCTTAAGCGTGTGGTGTGAAGTAGTGTCCGGCAGTGCGCACGAGATCCACATGGCGCGCTCACTAGCGCCGGCCTACGACGGAGCAGCTTTCTCCTGGACCGCGACCAGACTTCCAAGACGGTGGCTGCAGTGTCAATGAACCCGCCGCCGCATCTCGCGAGTCCGCGAACTGATAAAAGCGATGGCCGCGCCCAACCGCGCTCATGCGCCCCTGCTGGTCCGATAGCGAGATCGTCCACAGGCGGACAAGTCAAGTGAAAAAAAAAAGAGGAACCAGTAGTGACCAGAGGCAGATCGCCGCCGAACACACAAGCGACCACTCTCGCCGCCGGACTGTGCGGGCGTGGTTTCTTTTTTCACGCCGTCCCACGACGAGCGTCTGTTTCGTGTACGTCCTCTCTCCGCTGACAGATACGCCCGGCCCGGCAAGGCGTCGTTAAGCCTGTGGAGAGGAGCCCGCGGCTTCTGGCGCTTGCTCCGGAATTCCTTTCGGCAATTCGGATCTGCTGCGCTGCGCAGAAGCAGTAAGGTCCGGCCAGCAGGAGTGATGTTCCAAAGGACCGCCGCCTGCCTGTATCTGGCCTCGACGTCGTTGTAAACGCATAAACTGCTCCACGCCGTCAAAAAAATTATGTTCATTACAAAACGTCTTTAAGTTAATTGACTTGTTGGTGGTTGCCGAGCAAGCTCCTTATAAATACACTAGTATTTTTTTCTTTCATTCATAACAATAAAGTTGGGAAAACAAGTCACCAAAGAAAACGTTCGTAAATTAGAAGAGAAATTTGCAAAATTGAAATAGGCAGTGCCAAAATTTCGCTTTAAATTCCTTTAAGAAAATTCGAAAAAAAAATATTACCAGAAATATGACAATTTTCAAAGTCCTGTATTGGCGAATCTATTTTATAGTACTTCCAAAATTCATACCACCATTCTTCGAAAGCATACACTGTAAAGAAAAATTTAGTTATTTTGGGCCAGGTACATCCTACCAGCTTCCAACGACGTACGGAATTGACTAAGTACTCTGAAATAAGGAGTGACATTATAATATAAGCTGTCCACTCGGCCATCTTAACAACATAAACGTTTCATCGCCGTCCACGCAATACTTATTCATGTTAAGTGTACAATTATTGCGTATTTTTAGATAATGTTTTTGTGGGCCAAGGAGATATGTAATTATAAAAGAATATGTCGGTTAAGGTAGAAAAATCGGTCCTGTGTGCGGAAGCCCTACTCAAAGGGAGCATAAGAAGTTAACGGCTGGGATTACGATGTCTTCACGTTACACGTAACGCGCATCACGGTACACTTTCTCATGTACGTAAAACATGGTATTTTTGGATAGTATATTATGATGCTTCACTAAAGCGCGTAACCTTCGTGTACTTAATAAACATTTAAGGGATATTTTCGTGGATTTTCAGGTTCTTTATATACAGACGTATTTGTATTTTAATATTGATGTGGCATAAACAGGTTGCGAAAGTCTGACGTTCGTGATTCATACAAACTTTGCAAACAATTAGAACATAGTCATAATTTCAAGAACGAAATGTGTCTGGGAGATGTAGACACGGTTTTTCGTGTACATGGAATAATTCTTATATAATAAACTTTCACCTGCAGAGAAAATTAAAATTTTGTTTAATGGAGTAAGCACATTAAAATTTTCAAACTGAACGTTAAACTTTGTGTATTCCATGCATATCATTTTACAGCTCTGAGAAACACAATTAATAGAGACCCGGCCATTTCGCGAATTCATTTGAGGACAGGCTAGATTCCAAACGCATNGCTCTGAGAAACACAATTAATAGAGACCCGGCCATTTCGCGAATTCATTTGAGGACAGGCTAGATTCCAAACGCATGTGCATTTGACTTCCTTTTTCAGTTGGATAGCAATTTGTGAGACACGACCTCGTCGAATTTGAGCCAATAACTAGGGATAGGAAAATTTAGCTAATTAATTTCGGGACAAGATAGACGTAAAATACATAAACAGTGAAGTCACCTTTGTAACCAGATCAGATTTCATTAGACACTCCCTGGACGCCTCTGAGTCAACAGCAGCGTTGCAAGGAAACAAGAAGCCAGGTGTGGGGCAACACTGACCGCTCTCTGGGTCAGTAACCAATGAACACACAGCTTGAGTATACACTGAACTGTGAAGTCTAGCCTGCAGGTCATTGAAATCGCGAAATTTTCCTATCTCTACCAATAACTAACCTGCAAGGAAACAAGGACCAAACTCCGTGCCACCTGGTCTGGGGTAAAATTGGAGCATCAGCCAATGAACATCCAACCGAGGCTCGAGTACACAAAGGAATGTGGAGTCTAGTTTGCTGCCAAATGAATCCGTGAAATTCCCGGCTCTCTAATAATAAATAAACTGCGGCAATGTAAGTCCCTCTAAATTTTACGGATAAAAAAAATACACCATATCTTCTCTTNCTAATAATAAATAAACTGCGGCAATGTAAGTCCCTCTAAATTTTACGGATAAAAAAAATACACCATATCTTCTCTTACACTTTTGTCATCATTCCCGGGAGAAAGTTATATACACGGTACGTGAATTAAAACGTGAATAGACGACATCGTGAAAATAAAAACCGACCCATGAAAAGAAAACACCACACAACAACGTCCCTTTTGTGATTGGCAAGCGAGTTCACGTGGTACACATTAGTCAAGGTGTAGCCGGTTTACGTGAACGTGCTGCTCGTTACGTGTTACGTGATACGTGAAGTCATCGTAATCCAGGTCTAAGAATCAACAGTTCGTCTTACTAAATAACTAGCAAATTTCACTGTAAAAATTGTTTCATTAGAATAAAAACTTTAAATTTCTGTGTGGTGGTAGCAAAATTACTTAATGGCAACTACATTATTGGTTCTGAAAATGTATTATGTTTATGTAATACATGACAAACAGTTTTGTTAGTCGCGCCAAAATACGGCCATATCGTTTTTAAATATGGTCACAATATTTTTTCCGGAGTGTGTGTACTGCATGAAAAATTACTAACCATCACCCAACCAAGTACCACATATTGGGTACAGAAAACCGGTACCTGTGTATAGAAAAACGGTATTAATACTGGACCAGTGGACAGCGTCTACGTTTGAATAAAAATTCTTGAAATCAACCTTTTAAATTTTCTTGCCCATTACTTTAACTTAATTACTGTGTGGAGTATTTTATGAGAAATTCTTTCATAGCTCAACGTATCGTTACAGAGAAGATAGATACACAGACACGAATCTGCGTGTCGGTTCCTGACTTGCTGCACGAAGATCTAGGAACGGGTCTTGCTTCTGATTGGCTACCACGAGTTGTGAACGGTACTCTATTGACTCTACCGCGGCCAGCTGGGAAATAGGTAACCAGGCGCTGATTGGCGAAAGGCATTCCGGCATGTTTGCAGGCTAGTGACGTCATTTTGCTACAGTTTCAGCTGGAGTCTGGGTAGTAAGCGGCAGTTTCACGTCTGCACACTTACTACCTCCGTTACTGCTACTGCTCGTCAGACCTCGGAAGCAGTACGCCTTTCCCAACAGTACGCGTGTCGTGGCGAAAGGTGTTAGCATGTCTATCATTTCGCTTGGGGGAAAAAATTGTGTTTATTGTAATCAATTTTACCGTAAAGAGGGTATAGGCCTATGGCTAGAGACCTGCAAAATTCGCGTTATTATTTGAGGACCCCTTAAACTTAAAATACGTGTACCTTTGCAATACGTTTCTCATTGGACCTTACTTTGTCTTACACTCCCTGGGTAACTCTGCGCCAATAAATGAACACTTCACACCTGTGCGCCCCAATCAGGTGCAGTTCAGTCAGAAAACGCGTGTCAACACACCTCAGTAGAGAAACGACGCTGGCCCCAGTTTATACAGTACTATGACGTTCAGCCTGACGGAAAAAACCCGCTAATTTTGCAGGTCTCTACTGAATGTTTAATATAGGGTAGGGTTAATGTTGAAATAAGGAAACAATAAATTTATTAACAATTAAAATGGTTAATAGTGCTTAAAAGTAGGCCTATATCAATACACGAAGTCTCTAAGTACGTGTTGCAATGCAATAAAGTCAGTTACATAGTTACAACAGCCGTTAAAAAAACTATGATTCAAGGAAAAAACCAGGCGCTGACTGAAAGGGCTGCCAAGATGTTGGTGGCAAGTGACGCCATTTTGCTGGCGCGTGCGGCTGGAGTTGGCGGAATAAGCGGTTGATTAACCTCTGTATTCATAGGTACTCTGTGACAACGTGGTGTACAAAACGGCGCTCCGGTCGTGGGGCTGATCTCGGCGCGTGTTCACCACGCNCGTTAAAAAAACTATGATTCAAGGAAAAAACCAGGCGCTGACTGAAAGGGCTGCCAAGATGTTGGTGGCAAGTGACGCCATTTTGCTGGCGCGTGCGGCTGGAGTTGGCGGAATAAGCGGTTGATTAACCTCTGTATTCGTAGGTACTCTGTGACAACGTGGTGTACAAAACGGCGCTCCGGTCGTGGGGCTGATCTCGGCGCGTGTTCACCACGCTACTGCCTGGAATCGCTTCGCACGCAGGTGAGAAAGTAAACATAGTGGTCTCGTGTGTACTCTGGGTTTACTGTTGCCCGCGGGCTGGCTTCTCACACCCGGTCACTGGCTGGCAGCTGCTAACACTAAGTGATACTTGCCACTTTTATCACCTTTCTATGATCAACTTAACGCAAACTTATTAAGTATTAATTAATGAATATAACAGCGCAGCTTAGATTATTGCTATTATAAAATAGCACTTACCTTCCCGCTAACAAAAAAAACTGACTTTTAATGAATGCTCCTGTCCAACACAAAGAAGCGAGGATTCAGGCGCCTGCAATTGACCATAGCTAGAGACCTGCAAAATTCACGTTATTTTTTGGAATCAGGCTGAACGTCATAGTACTGTATATACTGGGGCCGGCGTCGTTTCTAAACTGGCTGTTGCACAGGTGTGAAGCCACGCCCTTTCTCACTGAACTGCACGTGATTGGGGCGCACAGTTGTGAAGTGTTCATTTATTGGAGCAGAGTTATCCAGGGAGTGACAGACAAAGGAATGTCGAATGGCAAACGTATTGCAAAGGTACACGTATTTTAAGTTTAACGTGTCCTTAAGTAACACTGCGAATTTTGCAGGTCTCTATCAATCAGTTTTGATTAAGTAAGGTTAGGTCAGGTTAGGATAGTTAAGGTTCTGTTACGTACAGTTCATGTGCAAAGTTAAACTGCATTTAGCCAATTTTATTCATGTATATAGCAAGTTTTTAACATAAAAAAATATTTTTTCCGTAAAACAAAATGGGAGACAGCTGATTTATTTACAGCACTATTCCATGCTCTTACAGGCTTCCCGATGTGTCGCGAATGGTTTAAAACAATTTTTGTACCATTAACACANCGTAGTACTGTATATACTGGGGCCGGCGTCGTTTCTAAACTGGCTGTTGCACATATGTGAAGCCACGCCCTTTCTCACTGAACTGCACGTGATTGGAACGCACAGTTGTGAAGTGTTCATTTATTGGAGCAGAGTTATCCAGGGAGTGACAGACAAAGGAAGGTCGAATGGCAAACGTATTGCAAAGGTACACGTATTTTAAGTTTAACGTGTCCTTAAGTAACACTGCGAATTTTGCAGGTCTCTATCAATCAGTTTTGATTAAGTAAGGTTAGGTCAGGTTAGGATAGTTAAGGTTGTGTTACGTACAGTTCATGTGCAAAGTTAAACTGCATTTAGCCAATTTTATTCATGTATATAGCAAGTTTTTAACAAAAAAAAGTATTTTTTCCGTAAAACAAAATGGGAGACAACTGATTTATTTGCAGCACTATTCCATGCTCTTACAGGCTTCCCGATGTGTCGCGAATGGTTTAAAACAATTTTTGTACCATTAACACAACATTAAGTTTTTTCATCAAAAGGAACTGCTAAGCTGTTTCGCCTGTGTATTTATCTACTCTGAGGCCTTGTCGTGTAGTAGTTTTAGCGAATCGCACTCCAGAGGTCACGGCTCCAGTTCTTACTATCTGCCATGAGGAAGACTTTTACCACGTGGAGTTTCCAAGCCCGTCCCAAGCAAATGTCTGTCTGCTTTTGGTTTCCGCGTTTGAGACTCAGAAGATAAGTAACGCCACAGAACAGGTAAGCATACAGATTGAATGGCGTGGTGGTACCTTTAGTGTGGGGTACCTATACGCTGATTGCGCGAGGGTCTGGAAGTGAGTCTTGTGTCTGATTGGATGTTGCGTGCTGCGAAACATTTCTTATTGGCTGAGGTTCCAGCTGGCAATTGGAGAATGACGCTGATCGCAGAATGGCGTTCCAACATGTTGCTAGCCAGTGACGCTATTTTGCTGGCGTGTGTTGCTGGATTTCACGTTATAGGCGGCCGTATCTCTACTGTTTTCTTAATTAATTTGTAGCAACAATAAGAATGACACTGGCGCGCCCGTGAAATGCCACAAAGCAGTGAAATGTTATGCAGACTTTCCTCCATGCCGCATATTAGCTTGTTGTGGAACTTTCACGCAGAGTCCTTTTGATTAGAGACCTGAAAAATTGCCGTTTTCTTTTTATATCACCCACCGTGTTAATAAACTATTAAGGGTTCCTCGAAAACACAAATTACTCATTTTGAAATGCAAAGGAGCATAACGATATCTTACAGGATTAATAGGTTATCGAGGAGTCCTCGAAAACATATTTTATCCCCTTTCACCCACTTAGAATTTGAATTGAGAAAAATCCCTCCTTAGAGGGTGCCTGCATCCAAAGGAGAAGCCCTCCATCAATTTTAATGTTTTTGCGTCTACTGGTTTGGGTTGTGCGTTGATGAGCGAATGAGTCAGTAAGCCGGTCGGTCGGGACACTTCATTTTATACATAGAAATTAAAAACCTAAGACGTTATCACATATTAAAGAAAGATGCCGAAATCCTAATGGCACTGTAAAAGTGGACATGGACGGGGATAATTGAAGATCATATCTTCTCGCTCAACATTACGGTACCGTAAGGACTTTGTGGTCATTTACATACCTGAGCAGAGGTTACTTGCTCGATGGCTCCTTCTTCATTCAGGATTAAGCTTCCCACTGAGTCTAACGCCCTTATTACAGTTACTCGAAAGTTAAATATTTGTCCTTGTTTCGAACGTTATTGATGGGTCGGTGGATCAATAGAGGTCCAGTCGTAATATCCCGACATTTACGCCGGAAATGTAACCATTGGGCAGGATGCTTGTTAAACTTGTCTAAACTTGCATCTAACAATTTAACGCCTTTTCATGGTTTATGCGGAATCCGAACCCAACTCCTAGTTTTCTGACGTTTAAGCTTTAGCAATCTCTCAGTTGGAGGTCGCCATTCGTGTGGTTACGCACACGCTCTAATGGCACCGAAGTCATAGAACGTTGAAGTGTACAGATGTAAATGAGCTGCTTATACAGCGAACTCCAGCTGCACATGACAGCAGAATGGCGTCACTAGCCAGCAGCATATCGCGTTGCCATTCTCGAACCAGCGCCGTGTAACATACTGTATTGCCTGGTGGCATCCCAGTAGGAAGTTTTCGCAGCACGCAGTGACCAATCACACACAACGGGCACGCTTCAGAGCCTCGCGCAGCCGGTCGGAGAATGGGTATGGCTACACCAAAGGAACCGCGGTGACATTTAACTGTTGTATGCTTACCTATTCTGTGATTAAATGTAATGAAACAAGCGTTTTGAACGGAAATATTTGAATTGTTGGCTATTTATTATTATTAACAGAAAACCTGTTAGGAAATATTACTTTTTTTGTAGTTTCAGTCATGGCATATTAAACGTCGCAAAGGAAATAAATTTAATGATGGGCTCTGTAATGTGAAAAAAAAATGGTATCCAAACAGGGAATTCCCTCGCGTGATAAGTCATATAATTCGTTGTTTACAGCCTGTTAAATAACGCAGTCGCATAACAGCTACTGCCAATAACTTCAAATGCAATCACATTGGTCCAGGCCAATGACAGAGCAGTATACTGTTGGTACCACTATTTAAAACTAGAATTTTGCTCGATGCAACGCCTAAAATTACATATTTATATACGCCTCAAACAGTGAAACTTCTCATTTGTTACTAAAAATTGTTTTCCAGCCCTTTCAACCTAGCCATAATGGTATTTCCAAAATGAAATTTTCTNTTCTCATTTGTTACTAAAAATTGTTTTCCAGCCCTTTCAACCTAGCCATAATGGTATTTCCAAAATGAAATTTTCTTAGAAGATACTTACTTAATATCGATGGAACTTCTAATGTGGACAGCAGTGAACTTAGCTACAGAGCTTCTCGGGGATATCCCATTTCCTCCGCCCTTTTATTCCGGCGTTTTTCCATACTCACCTCGCTTCACCCTCATTGGCTCTCAAGACCTCGATGTTAAGAGCCAGCTAAACCTCTCCATTTCACTCCATTCTCTGATTGTCTGCGCGAGGCTATGGAAAGGGTTTTGCGTCTGATTGGCTATTCAGTTATGTCGAAGATTCCCCGGTACCTGGACTGCCGGCTAGCAATTAAGCTGCCAGGCGCTGATTAGCGAACGGTGTACTGACATGAAGCTAGCCACTGACGCCATTTTGCTGGCCTGTGCTGCTAAGAGTTCGCCGTACAATCGGTTGTTCCACTTCCGTATTCTTTAGTTTTCTTTGACTTCGCTACAGATTTTCCACCAAAATATTTATACGGTCAGTTTTTCNTCCACTTCCGTATTCTTTAGTTTTCTTTGACTTCGCTACAGATTTTCCACCAAAATATTTATACGGTCAGTTTTTCCATTTCTTCAGTTGTAATCAGCGCGGCGATAGGTCTACCCGCCATTTCAGTGCCTTGCACATTGTTCCGACTGACGTCTGGCGAGTTCGTCTTCATGAAATGACTGATGAATTACGATCATCCTGTGGGCTCACGAATCGAGATATTTTGCTTGCACATGTGGTTGGAGTTTGCGATATGCAGCATTAGTTTCGCTTTTATAGAGCTACGTAATCGGAGTACCTAGAGTTTTGAAAAAACTTCAGTACTTTCGTCCATTGTCGGTTCGCTCGTATATCCGTCGTCCAGCCAAGCGGTTCACCGCAATACATTTTATTTACGCCTTTGCTTTCACCAATTATACCAACATAAATAAGTTTAACTTTGCTTGGTCTGTTTTAAACTCTTTGTTACTTACGAAAAATCACATAGAATTGACAGTAAAATAAATTATATTAGATAACTGGACGGGATATACAATTCAGTTGTCATTCTTGTCTTAACAAATATTTCACCCTTGAGAAAAATGCCTGCAGGGTCAATGCAGTTTAACCAGAAGCGTAAACAACTTATTATTTTAATCACGTAGAAATATGACAGTTTATAACGCCGTCCACATGTTTATAATACAATACATTAATCTGTCATTTAAAGTTAAAATTAGCCAAGATTTGACAGACGTACTAGTAGTGTTATTAGAAGCGTCTGATTTTCGGATGTAAATATGAATGATTGACAGAGGATAAATAAACATGACAGGTTATCTTGACTCACTGATCAAACGTTTAAGAATACAGGCTGACATCAGAACCTCAACGTTTGCCTTAAGAAGTCTGTAGTTTTTCTTCTAGATACTGCTTTTAATTAGAATCTGCGGACACATTTCAATGGCCTAAATTATATATTGTAGAAATTACGAAATTTTACACTCTGGAAGATTACATTGAAAATTGATCTCTTTTACTTACATAATGTGCCGAGTTTTCCAGGTCTGTCTAACGATCAGAACGAAACATTTTTCTTAGAAAGCTTATCATATGGGTGTCACTGGGTTACAAAAATGTAAGTTTAAAAAATACTGTACATGTTTATTGCATGTTCACTTTTTAAGTTTACAGTAAAAATTGGGTTATATTTACTGTTTCATGACATTTAATTACGCGACTACTGACCTACCCATTGAAGCTGGCTCTGTCTCTTCTTTAGTTCTGCATCCAGGATATTCCTACGCCTCGTGCAAACAAAGCTCACCCGAGTCTAAACAGTGACACCAAAGGGGAAACTTACCGCATTCGTTCGCACTCAGTGTAATAACATTTTGCATAGGGACTATTTCTTATTAGGTACTACCAACACACATATTTACTCACTGATTTTGTTCATACTGATAATAATTGAAATATTATAATTTATAGATGAAATGTAAGTTAAATATGGATTTAACGAAAAATAAGATATTTTTATGTTGATAGAAGTATAGAACGCTTGTGGTAAATGACATATTTAGGCATATTTAGGAAACCACCAAACACGTCATCAATAGAGTGATTTTTGAATGGTTTGATTCGAAAAGTGCGAATAAATCGCGAATGGACTATAGTTGTTAGCGAATAGTAAAAAGTAATAGTACTATGTTATTTGTCTAAACAATGGGGTAAAAATCGTCTCCATTGACGTTAACACTTCAAACACGGTGACCGTATATCATAAAGGCAATCGCTTATTTATATCATTTCGCTTTTAAAATTCCATACATTCATATAGTCTAATCAGTTTTATTCTGAATACTCGTAAGTAAGGAGCTTTANATTACTGTCACGAAAGAGATTTATATAAAAATAAAATCTTCATTAGCTTATGCAAGAAAAAGTTAGATGAACATCGTATTTCATGCGCATGGAATCTTTCCGCAGAATATCCTCCAGGAATTAGCTGAAGATAACTGATAAATATTAGT
Organism: Clitarchus hookeri; assembly: GCA_002778355.1. Lineage (NCBI taxonomy): Eukaryota > Metazoa > Arthropoda > Insecta > Phasmatodea > Phasmatidae > Clitarchus > Clitarchus hookeri. The sequence goes on along the minus strand of NQII01000276.1, from coordinate 23,343 downwards.
CAGGCCTAATAAAACAAATATAATCGAATTATATATACTTGTATTGACGTAACTACGCCAATTTTTGCCAATAAAATAACTTAGCCCATGAAAGAACATGTTAAAGGGTTATCTCATATTGCCGCTAGATAAAGGCTTAGTATTAATTAATAATATATTTAAGGAACTTTTATATTTTAATTACTTTATCGTAACTTTATTCACGAAAGAACAGTAAAACGCTTTACCATACTGTAACAAATGATAAAATGCAAATTAAAAAGCAACACTATAACAATTAATATTTTTCGGGTGTAAATATACCATTACAAAATTTATGCTAACATTCTGGCTATGGATGTAAACAATAAAATATTTTTCATTAATGTTTGCATGTGTAAAACCAATTTATTACGTTTTGATTCACAGTACTAACTACGTTTCCCGACTACAGCTTTTCTTGCAAAATTGATTGCGTTGTGTATTTTATTTTTTGCAGTTTCGTATAATATTTCACCTGATATTCTTAGCAAATCTATCAGTTTTCACCTACCAAGTTAACTTTGTTTACACAATTTTTTCATAGATATGTAAACGCCTTGACNTAGTATTAATTAATAATATATTTAAGGAACTTTTATATTTTAATTACTTTATCGTAACTTTATTCACGAAAGAACAGTAAAACGCTTTACCATACTGTAACAAATTATAAAATGCAAATTAAAAAGCAACACTATAACAATTAATATTTTTCGGGTGTAAATATACCATTACAAAATTTATGCTAACATTCTGGCTATGGATGTAAACAATAAAATATTTTTCATTAATGTTTGCATGTGTAAAACCAATTCATTACGTTTTGATTCACAGTACTAACTACGTTTCCCGACTACAGCTTTTCTTGCAAAATTGATTTCGTTGTGTATTTATGTTACAGCAGTTTCTTATAATATTTCACCTGATATTCTTAGCAATTCTATCAGTTTTCATCTACCAACTTAACTTTGTTTACACAATTTTTTCATAGATATGTAAACGTCTTGATAATTTGATATTTGGCAATAATTATACTTTCCTTTGTTAATTATATTTATATTAAACAACGCGCGAGTATATTTTCAAGTTTCCTACATCATACAAAGGATTATAGACAAATCTGAAGAGGAATGGCGATTCCGGCAGCTGCCTAGATGTCAGATTCATTTCGACACTTCATGGATCGATTGCGGTATACAATTCCGCTACCGAGTGTTCAAAAATTGGCTCTAGGCATTCCGATAGCGGAATCACGTCTTTCTTCTAGATAAATAATTCCGACAGTTTCAATCATTTGGCCCCAGGTTGAGTTAAACCGCGGTCCGAAACTAGCAATAAATGACGCACGGGCGACCCTAGACTCGGGGGAGCGCTGCATCGCAGTGACGTCACGTGCCACCCTCCGGAGTACCGTTACTCGAAACAGGCGAGACGGCCCAATCTTCTCCTCTTGAGGTGTTGAGTTAGCAGTACTCTGCCTAAGGTATGACAACACACATGCCGGTATGGAAGATAGGCGCATTGGAAAAGCCAATAATACATTTTTGTAAACCTTTCACTATTGATTACATAGGTTGGGAGCATTTAAGATTCGCTATTTTTACTTGTATTTAAAATTATGGCAGTATCATTTGATAATGAAACTTATATTGGCAGTGTTTATTTCCGGGAAATTGACCTAGAATTCTGTTATTTTTCACGATGTTAGTGCATAATGTTTGCATTAAATATCTTGTTCCGTAATTATATAATGTTACCAAATTTTTTTTTGTATTTACAAATGTAGTGAAAATGTTTTCAAAACACATTAGCCGGGTTTTCTCGTCTAATTATCTGCTGATACAGTAGTACTCCTTACGTTGTGTTAATACGTATTTTGGTAATATTTTGATATGCATTTTACATAAAATTTTCTGCAAAATATTTTGTAGCAACGAATGATTTTATTTGATGGACTGTATAAGTGTCGATAGCGCCCCACCGGACAAAATCCTGAACAAAAAAAATTCATTAATGTAACCTTCAAGTGTTACACTTTAAATTGCTAGGGATATTTAACGAGGAACCTATGTTACTTGTGTTAGTTTAAACGTACAAATATAAACTGCTATATTTTAAATCTGTAAATGTAAGAGTAAAATAGCATTATAATAAGGTTCTGAAAAATTTATCACAACAAACTTCTGGAGCTTTTTGTATTACATTTAGTGTACGTAACATTTAGTTTTTCTCTGTGCACTATAAATCGAAAGTTTATATTGTGGTTTAAAAGTGTGTAAGTAAGACAAGTCTGCTGCCTCAACTTCGCCACAAAACAAAATACTCATAAATAAATAGTATTCCTCAAAATTTTTCTTTACCTCTAATTTTAAAAAGTAATTTCTTTTCCCGGCCATAGTAATGACTAATGTAATGGTTTATAATTTACAGTGCACATATATGGTAAAGTGCAAATAGAGCTATTATACCTCAAAAAATACGCAAGACTTGAAAATAAAATTTTTATTAAGAAGAAACAAGTAACAGGTATGATAACATAATTGTTCAGTAAGTTACTTTTACGTTATATGAAAAGCAGGTTGTTATTTACGTAAACGGTTTAAAAAACAAATAGCCTTACAAAACTGTTGTGGACAGAAAATTAAAAAAATTTACTTAAATCAGGTGACTCTTATAAATCAACTAAGTTACGTTTCCACTGCATAGCGAAAACTGCATTATTTTTTTTTTGTTTTCACCTTTTTTTAAAGTTTTAAATGGAATTTGGAAAGACTTTGTGGAAGGCTTTGGTAAGTAATTCGTGCTCGAGAACGCTGTTCTTCAGTTATGTAACGCGCGGGAAGAAGCAGTATTTTTATATCATGTTAATTTTCCTCGCATCCCTCACTCTTCTTGAAGAGTTAGTCTTATGTGATATGTGTATTCTTATGTGTACTGTTATGTGTGTCAGGTGTGCGCGATACCAGTATTTACCTACATGGACGTATGTCTGCATCTATACGTACGTATAGACCCTGTATGCATGTATGTTTCCAACCAATAACATTTCCGACATAGCCATCGGACAACACCAAATAAGGTACTGAATCCGATGTAACGTTTTCAGTCTTTCAAAGTTTTTAAATAAGCCTGAATACATTTTTTAAATTGTTATATCAAAGCATTTAAAACGTGTCTTGAATTTTGAACGTACGAAAAAAACTTTAGTTTGTAAACAGGAAGTAAACAACCCTTAATAATCTGGAGTTGAAATTTTTCTCGCTGATTGAAAAATAGCAGCCGTCTGGTTCGAAAGTATTTTAATGTGAAATGAAAGAATATATTACTTATCTTGTCGTTGAATAAAAATATCTACGCACACACGACGTAAATAACTTTACATGCATTAAGTGTTATACTTACTTCTGACGAAAACATCTGACCGGTATGTATAAAAATTTGTGTCTGGCCATTTTAAGACGAAAATATTTCTGTCTGTCAGCATCCATAGCGTGGCTCCTGCAAAGCTAAAAGTGTTCAGAAGGTACAAATTTGACGGTCGTTACTGATGTTTACGACATCTAACAGCACATAATTAAAAAACAAAGAAAACTTTATACTACTGATAACAATAGCATTGCAGTTTTCTCTAAAAACTCCAGTGTCAAGAAATCAAAACGTATTTCGAAACAGGAAGAACAGACCACACATATTCCAATTAATACTTCTAACGTGCTGACTTGAGTCCGTTTTCGTCCGACAAGCGGTGAAAAAGTGAACACATTGGGACATCCCAATAAACGATGTACACCCCACAATGGACGGCTTTGTGTCGTATCGTTTAGAAATGGTTGTCGGGAAATCAACGGCGACAACCCACAGCGCTTTACGTCCGTATTATGTGGCATGTGAAGGCATCTATAAAACTACCTTTGCCAACTGTGAGCACGGCTTCATATATGGCGTCTTAAATCCCATTGACTTGCGGCAAAATGTGTTGTTGTTGGGTGTCATTTTTCAGGATAGTTCGGTATTTTATTTTTTAATACTCTTATGTATGAAGTCGCCTAAAATCAAAATTTTATTGTAAGGGATTTACTGAAAAGAGTCGGATGCCTTTAAAACGGATGAATGAGAACAAGTGTTTCACATGGGTGGGTATCCCTGAAATCACAGTAGAAGGGCTGATGCAAGCAAAACATTAGGCAAAATTTTCTTAAATTAATGGAAAACATTTTTATGAGGTAAGCTGAATCTCGTCGTATTGACTTTTGAGCGTATGTAAAGAGAGTTAAAGTGTTTACTGTATACTTCCTTTCTCTCTTTATATACTGTTATCCGAGAGTTTTGTCTGAGACTGTGAGTGGGTGGCGACAGTATATTTTAAAAAAGGACTTACGGATGGCCAAAACGTTACATTATAAACATCACTTTGTTCTTATTCTGTCCACGTTGAACAATGTTAGTGGGATACATGCACCGTGTTGTTTTTTAAATACCGGCTTCGAATCTATTTTTATGTGTATATGTAAAATCGGCATCGTCATGGACCTCATCACTTTATTCATGTATTAGTCAAGCTTAACTGGAAAAATGTTATGCGTGTGTATATGTTGCTAACGTGTTTACTCGTATATGCGCATAAAGCAAATAAAAACTACATTTTAAAAATCACTTTCCACTGATTCAAATGTTATACTTGTGATCCAACGTTGAAATATAGAACCCATTTCCAACTCTACAGAGACCATTCCAGTCACAATGTGTTTTCTGAAATATAGCACAGTTAAAGACAAAGATTTTTTTTTTCAAAAGTGATCACTTTACCGTAAACACCATCACTTCATTATAAAAAAATAACAAACTGAATTAGTGAAATTAATTTACAGTTACACCTACATACAAAGGTTTTTGTTTCACTCGTTAACTCACTAGTTTAGAACAGTGCCGAGCTAACCACAAATAAGCTATGCATGCCGTCTTGACATAGGGCAGAAGCATACCAACTGACAGCCCAACCACACCCCTCCAGCACAGAGTGTAGAGAGGTGAAACAATTAATTCTATGTTGAACTCCAGCCCCTCGCGCTATTTTATGTTCATTCGAAGTTAATTAACAAAACTAATCACTTCATATTTGAGGACACAGAAGTGAAGTAGAAGATTATTATTTCGCGAATTTAAGCCGCATACGCTAGCAAAATTACGTGACTGTCCAGTAACATGTCGGAACGCTGTTCGCCAATAAACGCCCAATAACTTATTTGCCAGCCGGCAGCCCGTCCAATAGGCAACCTTCCACAGCCCGCTATAGCCAATCAGACACAAGTCACTTTATCAGGGCTTTGCACAACCAATCGGAGAAAGAGAACGTCCCACATAAAAGGGACCACGACGCCATTTCGCCTCTGTGCACTTATCTACTCTGTGCCTCCAGCTTCTCTCTCATCTGCTATCCACCGGAGCCGTCACATCCCGTCACACGAGCGGTGTCGAAAAACGGCGTGATCCATCGCTCAAAGTTCGGTGGCTACGCGTCAAGTTATATTTAGCAGGCGACCTCGATCTAGCAGTCTAGACAGTTCTTTGTTCCTGCTGCATTTTGCACGGCTGCCACTGCCCAGGCAGACACCCTGAGCCATTTGTATCCCCTTCCCCTTTCCCGTTATCATACTTCTCCTTCCATTCCACTAGCTGGCTATCTGCCGTTTTGCATGCCCCTAGAATCCTCTGAGCAGTCGTTTCCAGTGACGATTCATTTAAAAACGTTTGCAGAAAAACTGATAACATTTCTTAAAGCCAATCAAAACTAACTCTTAGCTTTCTAAGATATTTTTATTTATGATTGCATGTAGTTTTTTTGTATATATTTGCAGGACTACTTGAACTCTTTCATGCATATCTAAAAAGGGTAATTTTAAGCAATCGAGCGAACAAAATTTTATTTNTGCAGGACTACTTGAACTCTTTCATGCATATCTAAAAAGGGTAATTTTAAGCAATCGAGCGAACAAAATTTTATTTGGGTAGTGTATTAGCATCAGTCGCTCTGTTGCATGTCGGTACCAATACAAATGTGTTTATGTTTGACGTTATTGACAGCAGTTATTTACGAGTTTGAATAATACAGTGTAAACAACGAATAATGCCATCACAACGTGATGCAATTCCTTTCTTGGATGCCCTTTTCTGTTGAAAGCAGTGTACGACAATAAATCCGCTTCTACTGCAACGTCCAATATAGGTAGGTAGGTAGAGCTAAGGTTTGTTCTACTCAGGTTGGGAACAAAACGAGATTTATTATGGGACAGTTTGACATACGGAAAATTTCCGCCGGAAAGTGCGTTGGTGTTCCAAAGAATTTGCTTTTAAGCTGGTGGCAAATTGAGAAAAAATATTTATTTGTGCGTAAAAGTTCGTGTTTGGCTCGAATTGTGATATATACTTGCCCCAGCCAAAACTTGAAGTCTTGACTTCATTTCGTAACTTTTTTTCACGACTTTTAATTATGTTTACAAGAGCAAACAGTAAAAATATAACTGTGTTTAGCATTGAACCTCCATAAGCAAGCTTATTTCAATGGCAAAACATTACAAATTTAAGTGTGAAATAAACATAGCCGTCATGAAAAGGAGCTTTGTACGTGTTTCCTTCCCCTTAATGAAACTGCGTATGTAATTCTTAAGAATAAAGTTTTTAACCATTCCACTATTTTTCTTTTTCAATTCAGTACTCATAATTAAATAAAGGTTAATCTCAAAACCTAAGAGCCAGAGTTTTAAAGTATGGATTTTTCTATCCACAACATTAAAGGTTGACAGTTTTACACAACACTTTAGAAACTATTGCACTGCTTTCGCTGCTATTCGTAAGTGTTAGGTGGTGTATACGGTTTTTATGCCTCCTTATGTAACTGACGTAATTTTAATGGACACGGTTCTTCCAATGGCATGTAATAAAAGTTGCGTAATGAAACATACAAAACTCTCAAAGTCTATTCGGAGGCTGCAGAAGTGAGTTAGCAAACAATGGTTTCCAGCTGATGAGAATAGGACACTTGTTTTCTACGTTTTCTTAAATTTTTAAGTAATTAACCAACTTCTAATATTTTATTTTTGAAGAAAGTATACTGTGAACACTTTTGTCTGCAATGCAAATTACCAGTGATGCATATTTGTAGTTAATGTGGTGAAGACAATGTGTAATTACGGACATTGTTTGGCAGGAGAGAACAATTATAATTTTTAATGAATACAAGATTTCAATGCTACAAACGTTTTCACATGACGTATAAACGGCTTTGTTGATAAGTGCATCATATTTATTTCGTTGTCAGCTTTGAGTAGCGGATATATTAAAAATAATATATTTATGTTTAGATTTTATATTTCCTTGGAAACTTTGAACTTATGTGTGTGTGTGTATGTGTGTGTTAGAAATAAATGTTATATATCTTTGGAATAGAAAGATGTTCCAATGTATAAAAAAACCCGTTAATTGTAGTAATTAATTGAGGCAATTAATTCATCACAACATAACTTTTGTCTGTTAAGTTGGAGTGTAGGAAAGAAGACTGCTCAAATAATTAAAAAAAAAAAAAAAAACTGTTTTGGCATTAACTTAGCGAAATTTTAGCTGTTAACTTCCTACATTAAAATGACTGTGTTTTAAAAAATTTTTAATCTGAACAAAAACTTTAGTTTTACTAAAGAATGGTTTCTGTATTGATTTATTCTACGCCCTGATCGAGGGGAAGTTAAATAGCAAGAAAATTAATGTTCAGTACTCTACACAACAAAGAATCAGCGTCTAAAGCTCTGAGTTTTTTCACAGTGACTTATATGATTCGTGGAAATTTAGGCGCAGAAGATTTACAATTCACTGAATTTATCATCTATCGAGCATTCAAAAATCAGTTCGAATAGTTTTCCTTGCCCGAATGCATTATCAAAAGTCATTGCAGCAAGCAATAAACGGTCAAAAGTGTTATTCAATGATAAACCGACTGTACTGTGGTAAAATGCTTTCTTGTCACCTTTAAGCTCACAATTGATCGAAAGTAACGCTAGTTTTGTGTTAAATTTCCATTGAACCACCTACATCCTACTTCTAGACTCTACTACAGATAAGCACACGGAGATCAAATGGGGTAGATGTTTCTTTTATGGGGCTGCACCAACACTGGCTGTACGAGGCTCTTGGAACAGGTCTTCTGTCTAATTGGCTGCTACTGCGTGCTGAGAAAAGTAACCTATTGTATGGATTGTCGGCTGAAAAATAGGTTATGGTCTATTCGCGGTATCTTCAAATTTTTTTAATCAAATCTTTGAAAAACCACCCCATGTATAACGTGTTTGCTTGTTTCCTAAATGTCATGCATCACAAGAGTTTTATACTTGTGTTAACAAAAAATATCTTATTTTTGGTAAAATAAAGATCTAACTTATATTTTGTCTATAAATTATATTACTCCATTTATAAATAATAGGAATAAAAACAGGGATAAAATAGGTGTGTTGGTAATACCTAGTAAGAAATAGTTATTATGCAAAATATTATTTAACTGAGTGGACAAGAAAGCGGTGCGTTGTCTTTTTGGTGTAAAAGTTGAAGGAAAAAGGTGATTCTGGGCCAGGGTCCAGGGTCCGGCTCCGACTCCAACCAACCATCATATGTTTCCGGCCGACATTTTGTCAGCAATCTTGTTCCCGGACACCATTTTGTCCGCCATCTTGTTTTCGGCTGCCATCTTGTCAAACATCTTGTTTTTGGCAACCACCTTGGATTTCATTTTCCGTANCGGCCACCATTTTGAACACCATCGTGTTTCCGGCTGCTTCATTGTTTCCATACACGATCTTAAAGTGCCATCATCTTTATGGTCGCCATATTACTTCCCAATTATTGTACTTAATTCAACCTTTGTCGCCTTGGTTCTACCCCGCCATCTTGGATTACATTTTCTCATGCTCTTTCATTCGAACCGTATTTTCTCATGCACTCGCATTCTTTATTCGCCATATTTGTAGGACTTAGAATAATTTTCATTCATGTAGGGCTTTGAAAATGTTTAATGCTGTATATGACTTAGAAAATGTTTCGTGTTGTGTAGGTCTTAGAATAATTCATTTAGCCACCTTCGTTTCACACTTGTGTAGAAGTTTGAATTATTTTTCGCCTCATATAAGCCTCTGAATATTTTTCATTAATCACATATTTCATATTGTTGCTTGACATCCACTTCACTTAACCTATCTTTGACTAACCTAACTTCAGTATCAACCTAACCTAACTTTACCTAACCTTACCTAACTTCACATTACTAAACTTAATTTATCTTTACCTAACTAAACTTAACCTAACTTCACCTAACTTAACCTAACTTCACCTAACTTAACCGAACTTCACCTAACTCAACCTAACCTATCTTCAGAATCAACATAAGCTAACCTAACATAACCTAACATCACATAACCGGACCTAACCTATATTGACCTTACCTAACTTGGCATAAGCTGACTCTGAAAAAAGTCCTGTTTTCCATACTCTAACCACCCGAGTACCATAGCCCTTCATATCATCGCCAAGTCTCCACCCGCCCCATTCATGTAGGACTCTGAATATTTATTAATTTAGCCACATTCGTTCAATCTCGTGTCGGGCATGGAATTATTTTATACTTGCCTTACCTAACTCAACCTAACCTAACTTCACATAACCTAACTTCGCCAAACCCATCTTAACCTAACTTCACCTAACTCAACTTTACCTAACTTCACCAAACTCAACTTAACTGCACCTAACTCAAATTAACCTAACTTCGCCTTACTTAACCTAACTTCACCTAACTTAACCTAACCCAACTTAAGTATCAACTTAACCTAACCTAACATAACCTTATATCAGAAAACCAGGCCTATCCTAACTTGATATAACCTAACTTGACATACGCTTACTCTTAAAAAATTAGGTTATGTTGATACTGAGGCTACGTTAAGTAGAGTTAGGTGAAGTTAGGTTAAGATGAGGAAAGTGAAGTTAGGTTATGTTATGTAAGGTTGAGTTGGTTGAAGAAAAGTTAGGTTAAGTTAGGTTAGGCAAGTATAAAATAATTCCAAGTACATGATGTTAAACGAATGTGACTAAATAAATAAATACTCAGATTACTACATGAGTGGGCAATACCTACAAATATGGGGCTTGTGGAGACTTGGTGATGTCAGGAGGGGCTCTGGTACTCGGGTGGTTAAAGTATGGAAAAGAGGAAAATTTTTTCTGAGTCAGCTTATGTCAAGTTAGGTTAGGTCTGGCAATGTGATGTTAGGTTATGTAAGGTCAGGTAAGGTTATGCTGATACTGAAGATAGGTTAGGTTGAGTTATGTTAAGTTAGGTTGATACTGAAGTTAGGATAGACGAAGTTAGATTAAGTGAAGTGGATATCTAGTAACGATATGAAATTAGTGGCTAAATGAAAAATATTCAGAGTCTCGTACAAGGCAAACAATTCAAAGTCCTACACAAGTGTGGAACAAAGGTGACTAAATTAATTATTCTAGGGCCTACACAACATGAAACATTTTCTAAGTCCCAGATGAGTGAAAATTATTCTAAGTTCTACAAATATGGTGGGTAAGGAATGCGAGTGCATGAGAAAATAGGGATCGAATGAAAGAGCATGAGAAAATGAAATCCAAGATGGCGGAGTGGAGCAAACACGACCAAGGTCAAACGAAGGTGAGTAATTAGGGAAAAAATATGGGTACCAGAAACATGATGGTGTTTTAATAAAGACGATGTTAACAAGATAGTGGACAAAATGATGGCCGAAAAAATAAGGCAGCGGAAACAAAATGGTGGACAATATGGTGGTTGGAAGCAAGACGACGGACAATATGGCGGCTGAAAACAAGATGGCGGCTGAAAACAAGATGGCGGGCGGTTGGAGCCCGAGCCGGACCCTGGACCAGAATCGGCTATTTCCTTATACTTGAAATTTTCTTCAAGTAGTTAGGCTTTGTTTGCATGAGGTGGAAGAATATTCTGGAAGTGGAACTGAATTGTGTGCATCAAATCTCAGTCAAATTGGTGATGCAGTCTGTCATGACTAGAAAAATTATGCAGGCATTTTTGCACGTGGATCATTGCTTATCGAACAGTTAAGGAGGTAGAGTGTTCTAGAGTTCAACATTGTTTGAAAATTAATTGATAATTCTATAAAAACTGCATTATAAATGCACTTTTCTTACAATTTTGAAATTGATTTGAAAATATGCATTGTGCAGACATCTCCATTCCGTCTTAATAAGACCAACCTTTCGTTATTAACAAGAAACTTTGTCGCTTTGTCCTCCACCGTCATCACGGAAAATGTTGTGTAATCATTCGAGAAAGTGCGCGCTGCATACACTTCTGGCATATTGGAGGTGGACAGAAATGCTGTAAGCTGTTGACTCGAAGCGACTTACCACTTGGTATCATTAACTGGAGTGCTAAACTAATATTATTCCTCCCTTTTTACTCCCATTTATGGCGTGGGCGCGCGCATGCACAAACGCAGATGTTATACAGCAGTTTGCCTGCTTTGATGCACGCTCTTAAGCAGGGCTTCAGAAAAGTGGGAAGTAACCGTGAATGGACTATACTAGGTGTTGACTGACGAACGGCGTTCCGGCAAGTTGCTGGCGTAAGCGGGCTGGAGTTCGCAGTTATAACAAGCGGCTATTTCCCTTCTGTATTCTTAAGTATTCCGTGACGCAGCTGACTGCCAGCCATCTGCTTGTATGGGTCATGGGAACCGTATCAACCCCTCGCCGTGAGATCGTGAATGCCCTGCGAACCCTTTCCCCGATAAAATGAAATATCGCTGGCGAGGTGTGACGTCTGTGTTTCCCCACGATTACTGTCCAGGACGGCACGGTGGCGATATATTCACCCTGATTATAGGGTCGTCCCGTGAAGGGTTGCCGGCAGAGGGGGTGGGAGACGCTGTTATTGGAAGGTGTAATATTTCACGGGGAATTTTATATCTGACGCGGGGCACTTCGGTTTTTTTTATTGTTAAGGTGGCCACGTAATCGGTTAAGGCGAGTGTATGTAAATAGTTGCCTCGCCAGGGGGGTGCGGTACCTAGAACCCACCATTCTGAACTTCCTTAAGTGACTTCGATACAGTTTGCTGTTTAAACAATCTGACAGGAAATTTCACCCAGTTAACGTGAAAAGAAATTGAGTCATATTTTGTAAATTTTGCAACTTCCAGAAAGGTGGCTCATTGATAAGAACCTAAAAATGTGTATATATATTCAAGCATATTTAAACTACATACATACTAGCTACCACAGTGGGAGGCAGCGGTTATGCATATTTACTGTTGGCCATATGGACTTACAAACGGTGTCGCAAAGTACTTAGGAGTACAGATGAGAAACAGCCGCTCATTCCGCGAACTCCAGTCTCACGTGCCAGTAAAATGGCGCAACTGCCCAACAAAATGCCGGAACGCATTTCGCCAATCAGCGCTTGTTAACAACTTGCCAGCCGGCATCTCTGCCAGTAGGGAATCCTTCGAAGAACGCAGTAATCAGTCAGACCCAAGGCCCGTTTGCAGACACTCGTACAGCCAATCAGAGAAAGGGTACACCGAAATTAAAGTAACTACTCCACTATTTCGCCTCTGTGTATTTAGCTACCCCACATTGCCCTGAAAGTGTACATATGTGGGAGTGGAAAATCATGCGTGGTCCAACCTATGGCTGCCAATGTACTATATATATATACACTCTGTGGTGGTATCAAACAAATCATGAACCATTCGCAGAAGAACTGGGGGTTTTAAGTTTTTAAGGAATATGTTGTTCAATTCTCTTAATAAAACACGTATTCACACAATGCTCCCGACTATTAAAAAATAACTGTCATTATAGATGTAACCAATTTTTTTTGTGGCAACGGCAATATTAACATTGCTGACTACAAAACTGGTGCCTTATATATAAGAAAATAATTTTGTTAATAAATAATAACGGTGATACCATAGAAAATAATTTATTTTACCACAAAAAAAAAGTCTTTCGAAACTTTTTTTTTTTTAATAACTGAGATTCAACAGTTTTTACTGTGACACAGGTATAGCCTTTAACTCTAAAGGCACACAATACATTTTAAAAAGTCGGTAAAAAGTTCAAACTGCAAAGCCGAACACGGGAATGGACTTGAGTGAAGACAGTGGTTAGTACACATTAAACCTGCCTTCTAGTGTCACTGACCCCCTACGTGATTTATGAGGTCTGTCATAAACAATACTTCGTCTGAAGAGGGCTGTGGCAAGGACCTCCAAGTCAGATGAACAGCTTTGCGCTGCCAGTGTACTCTGTAAAATAAATTTGTAGATTGTATAACGATATTTCTATACTTTTACAGGAATTTGTAAGAATACAGTATTTTCCCTGGAAAAATAGCACTTTTGTAAACTTACAACAGCTGTGTTTACAGTGACACTGATAAAATCTTTGTACTCGCATGAGGTTCCCGCTTCGATTCTCGTCAGCCCAGTGGGAATTTCAAAATAGTGATAGGATTGGGACATACCTGAGAAGCCCGTGTAAAATACGTTCCGTGCAGTCAAGACTGAAGTGTAATTTTTATACTATAAAAATAAATTTGTGTCATCAAAAAGACAAATTACTTTTGATTTTGCAGAAAAACTATTTGTCGAAATTATACAGGATATCCGTCGGTAGGTTACAGTACATTTTTGTACAAATACTGAATATATTCCGTACAATTTGCAAGCAATTTCTTACCAAGTTTATAAAGATGTTCTTGTAGTGTTACCAAGAATTTATTTAGCAACTAGTTTCCAAATTTTTTTTTTTGTAAAAGTACAAAAACATTTTTGCAGTGTAAGTCGGTGTGCAGTCATGGAAGTATACAGAGACGATGGCGTGGCGATTCCTTTGATGTGAGTGTACCCTTTCTCTCAACGGCTCCGGGTGAAAGGTGTTCCAACATGTTGTTGACCAGTGACGCCATTTTGCTGGGGTGTGCAGCTGGAATTCATGGTGTAAGCCTGCTATTTCACCTTTGTATTCGTAAGTACTCTGTAGTATAGCTATACAGTCACGTATTTTGTTTCGGGGGAAAAATTAGTATAGGCTCTTTATGGCAAAATGAGCACTTTTAGAAGCCCTGCTTAAGATCTACTTGTACGCACGTCGTGTATTATTTCGTCATACGTAAAGTTTACATTGCTATGGACCTGCTTACTTTATTCATACGTCAGTCCAACAAAACTGTGAAATCATAAAAAAATTTTAAAAAATTCACAACTATGTTAATTCTTACACTTCAATATACAACAAAAAAAACAGCGCAAATTAATTGTTTCAGCATTCACAAATGTTTACATAACATTTTTAATCCAACGCTGAAGAAATGGAAATACTTTCATTCTGTCGTGACCATCTTTACTGGACAGAGGCCAGGCAGTGAGCTCGTTGAAATATATGCATGTTGTCGCAGTGACATTTTTCTAGGGTTGATTTCAAAAGTGCTCACATTAACCGTGAACAGACGGTAGCCTCTTATTTTCAGCAGAATTTAAGACTAGATGAGGATTGTGAAAAGACCAGCTTGAAGGACTATATCCACTATTTACCTACCCGCGTTCTCATAGAGTTCGTATACAAGCTGAATCGGATCAAGTATATACACTCTTTTTAAGAATCAATTCTAAATTAATTTTACCAATTTTTCTTGAAAAAAATCCAGTAAATATAACTTATAATAATTTTATCCACAGAAACATAAAAGACTAATAAATTGGAAATGCGAGTGTTAAAAACCGTGACCAAGTTTTAATGGAACGGGGATACAAAATCGATTGGAAGAACTATGATTAAAGAAAAGCAATGAGATAGTCCAAGATATCAGCACACACATTTTTGTAATTTTTTTTCGGTATACAGTTTTACACATTTTAGGACTACAGTGGGATGGCAGAGTCAGTGCATCCAGGCTTTCTGTAGTTGGTTAATAGTTAACTATTAACTATTAGGTTCCGTCTTTTGAAACACCTACTTGTTTTTTTTTTTCCTGTTAGTTTTTCTGCAACATGTAAATCTTCGAATTCATGCGACAATTAACACAGTGTAATAGCTCGAAACGTATGTAATTAGAACAATCCTTATTTTTATGTAGTCTATATAAATCAAAATTAAGCCAAATTCGATTACCGCCAACTTAATTACAACCCCTTTATTAAGATTTCCTATAAATTAACCATTATTACCTGCGAATACAGCCACACATACTACAGTCTGCGTACGCAGATGTTGGCGGGAAATGCGAACCGGGAATGCACTTTAACCTCCGACGGCCACGTTTAAACTGAGCCAGTTAGCCATAGAAGCTAACATGCATGCCACCGACGCATGCCGGTCGTGGCTCGTGCCCTTGGGTGGCCGTGTCAAAAGGGGTTGGGAATGAACTGACGTGAGGCGTGGACCCGGGCCACCACCCCTCGCCGAAAAGAGGAGTAATTAAAGACAAGGCGTGTTGCGCCACACACGGCGGGAAGGGATACATCGCCCCAGGACGTGGCTTCCCCACACCCCCTACCCAACCACCACAACAACCTCCCGTCACTCAGATGTCTTCATTATTGTTATTAAGAGCCGTGGGTGACGGCGGAGAACTGCAGTCCCGCAAGCCGCGAGGCAGTTCCTCCCCAGGAGTAATAACACCTCGCGTACCATTCAACATCTTGGCTTCGAGAAGAAGCACGAGTGTTCGCCTACTTGGAAGGGGCCGCGGTGGCTAAGCGGTTAGCCTACTCGCTTCCCACTCCCACCAAGGCGAACCGGGTTCAATCTCCGGCCGGATCGCTCCCTGATTCTCGCATGTGGGAATCGTGCCGGATGGTGCCACTGGTCAGTGGGTTTTCTCGGGATCTCCTTTTTCCCACTGCCCTTTTATTCCGGCGCTGCTCCATACTCACCTCGATTACCCTAATCGGCTTTCAAGACCTCGCTGTTAAAGAGCCACCAAAATCTCTTCACTCACTCGCCCTATTTGGAAGTACAATACTCTGCCAGTTCGAGGGACACTATAAACTATTCGCGTTTTATTTACACTTTCTGAATTAAACATTTGAAAAATCACCCCATGAATGAAGTGCATGGTTATTTCCTAAACAGGTCATGTGTAAAGACCGTAAAAATTCGCGAGATCAGTGACCTGCAGGCTGTTGGTTGTCTGCTGTCACAGTGGAAGGCAGCGATTGGACCAGCGATTTCTACGAAGTGTCAAACATCGTGTGCACTAATAACTAAAGTCATATCAACACACGTGTTTTGAATTATAGCATGTCTCAAAATAAATTAGCGAATTTTTCAGATCTCAAGTCGTGTGTCACAAGCGTTGTATACTTGTGTTCACATAAAAATACCTTATTTTCAATTTAATTTAATTGGAATTATACTAATGTTCTAGCTATAAATTATAATATATAATTTATAATTAATATGAATAATACAGGAAGAAAATAAACGTGTTGGTAATGCCTAGTACGAAATATTTCTCATGCAAAATTACACTCAGCGCGCACGAGCACTGTACGTTGTCCATTCGGTAAGATTTTCTAGACTCCGGGTCACTCCCGCATTTTCGCATGTGGGATTCGTGCCGGACGATGCCGCTGGTCGGCGGGTTTGCTAGGGGATATCCCGTTTACCCCGCCCTTTCATTCCGGCGCTGCTCCGTACTAACCTCAATCACCCTCATCGTCTTTCAAGACCTCGTTGTGAAGATCCACCCAAATCTCTTCACTCGCTCACTGTGCTTACGTAAAAATAACTCATACATAACCACGTGCACTAACATAACACATAGTGAAAGAGAATAAGAAGCAGAAAGAGAGCGCGAGTTAAGATAAAATGAACGTAGGTATGGTCACACGAAATTTGAGACTTGCCCAGCCGTTCTATGTTTGAAGAAGTTGGTGCCTGCGAATACGAGTATAGTGGAAGACTCGTGCCGTTTGGTTTACAATCCATTTTACAAACATCGTCGTAAAAGTGTACTTCATAAATCACAAACATATTCGTAAGGTCATTGTGTATGGGGGGAGGGGAGAGGGTATATTTTTCTCCGCGCTATGCGAACATTATTCATGATTTATGGTAATCCTATTCCATCCAACGAAAGATAAAAACCGAGATGGCATCACTGCTGGGGGCACACGTTTACCCTTTCATACTAGATTTTATTTATGGTTTCAGATGTTGAGAATGAACATTTGATTCGTGATGTACTATTATCCGCGATGGCACTTGTTTTGTTACCACAACCAATTAGCTGTAGGCTTTAAGCAAATGCACCAGAGAGAAATAACGGACAGTTCTGTATAAATAGCATAGGCAAGTGTGCGAGAAAAACCTTGTGACAAAAGGTCTCACTATTATGGTATTTTCAGAAATATTCCTATATAATATAGTCTATTCGCGGTTTTTTCACACTTTTATAATAATACCTTTAAAAAATCAACCTATATATGGCGTGTTTAGTTGTTTCCTAAATATGTTGTGTATCACAAGTGTTTTATACGTATGTTAACATAACAGTACCTTATTTTTTATTGAACTTAGATTTTACATCTATTTTAAATATATATTGTTATATTTATTTTGTTATTAATATCAATAATGAACGGGAGAAAATGGGTGTGTTGGTAATGCCTAGTAATAAATAGTTCTCACGGAAAATATTTTTAACCTGCGTGGGCACGAATACGGTGGATTGTCTCTTTGGCGTAATTTTATATACTTAGTTTGCATAGAATGGAGGAATATCCTGAAAGCAGAATTTAAGCAGGGCTTAAGAAAAGTTGGAAGTAATAGTGATTGGACTATAGCTATCATTTGTTAGTAAATATTTCCCACTTTTAAAACATCTGACACATTAATAGTTAATTTTAGTCATTTAACTTTTGGCCATGGTAATATGAACTTGCTAAAGAGAAAAGAAAATTTCGTCTTGATATCCACCATGTTGGTATTGTATCATTAGGGGCACCTGTTTTTCGCGAAAAGATTTCAGGGCGAGTTGCGTTTTAAAGCACTTCAGTTCAGAACACAGTTCGTGATTGGGTCATTTGAATTGTCACGCGTCTTATCTGTCTGCCCGAGAATCACGGACCGTCAGTACTGCAGAAACTTAATTCTGATTGGCTCACTCATATAACAGACTGTCTTCACACAAATACAAGCGGCCAATAGTCGGATGAAGACCGCAAGTGTGCACATAGGATATTGAAGTGTAGCCTACGCGTAAATATTCTCGCGAAAAAATTAGGTATTCCTATGTATTATTAATATCACTGGTATATACTAGTTACACAAAGGTGCTGCTATATGCTGGCTGGAAGTGATAACACTGACGAATTTTCTCTGAGAAATCTCAATGCTTCCAGTGTTGGTCTCTAATGTATTTGCTGTCAGTTCAACGGTAGAAATAAGAGACATTCACATCCTATAGCAGTAATACAGTTTACGAATCATTGTCCTATATGACTGGGCATTGATCATTGCAGTTTTCAGTACTGAGCAAAAGTAACCTTCCTTTGCGTTATGCACATAATTGTGCATAGTGCCCGATAGACGTCTGGCAAGCGAATTCCTACATGCACGCTAGTGCTTGNTGCGTTATGCACATAATTGTGCATAGTGCCCGATAGACGTCTGGCAAGCGAATTCCTACATGCACGCTAGTGCTTGATCCGTCACGGACAAGTCTGTAACTGAGAGAGAACAGAACGGCCCGGCAGCATGCGCCGTTCCACAAACATCCGGTCTTCAGTCTTCAGTAACTGCAGTTAAGGACACAATATAGTCCATTCGCGGTTACTTACAACTTTTCTGAAGTACTGTTTAAGTTCTACTTTCGGAATATCTCCGCCTCAGGCAAAAAAAAAATTACAAGGGCTTAATATTACACCAAAAGAAAAGCGCATCGCATTCGTGTGCACTCGTTCAATAATATTTAGCATAAGAACTATTTCTTCAAGGGATTACAAACATATACACTGAAGAGACAAAAAAAACTGGTATAGAGCGTATGCAAATGACA